>JAQFZP010000339.1:0-40169 GCA_034695745.1 Geophilus truncorum
GGCATCCAAAGGGGTGAAATGCCACTTGACCTAGTTTTACTTAGGCCTATTTGAATTGATATTTTTATATCAATTTCCATCTCTAGATCTCAAAAAACCCATTGATTTTTACCACAAATCAATAGTTTTTACAAGAAGCTCCTTTTTCCATAGTAAAAGGGAGGCCTCTCCTCGCAAATCAGATCATTGCGAATTAATTAAAATAAATTAATTAAATCCTTAACAAACTAATGGAAGTTCCTTTTTATTAAGAAAACTTCCTTTTTCTATCAAACTAAAACACCATTAAATTAATAGTAATTAATTTAATTTGTGTTTAGGAATTAAAGTGTAAATTTAATTCCAACTTCTTTTATTTCAGTTCCACCTTTTAGAGTTGGAACTGGGAAGTCCTATTATTACAAATGGGGGACTTCTCACCTGGGGAAGCAGCAGGTGAAATACCCAAAAATTTCACCACAAGCTGCAGTTTTTTACGGTAGTGGTTGATAGCGTTTAATGTCTTCAGCAGATACCAGGGCCACATGACATGTCACACGACAATGTATCATCAGAAAGATTTCGGGGACGAGCCGTCGAAAGCAACTGGCACGCAATACAATACAGAGAAGGAAATAAAATGCAACAACTGCAACAAAAAAAAATTTAAGACTAAATTAATTGCTTGAGTGCAGTGAATTTATATACGGTACTCAAGGGGAAAAAAAAGGTGCAACGTCTAAAATTGGCTTCAAGGCAGATGTGAGACTAAATATTAGATGTATGATATCAAAGTCGTATAAAATATAGTATTTTTAATGATTTAATGTAGAATTTGATTTCTAACATATGCTACTTGTTTGCTCGGTGCATTATTTTTAGGTTATGAAATGACTGGAAAATGGCTTCAACTTTAGACACTTTAATGCACTTAATTTTAGCTGTTTAGATTTATGATGTGAACAATCTATTGTTTATTTTAGCCAAAAATGTGGTGAATAAGAACTGAAATTTATTAATTTTAATTTTGATTTTCAATTTGTGGTCACTACAAATGACCACTGACCAGATAACCCACCCTGGGGGTATATTATATTACAATATTTTCATTACTTAATTAGATGTAGGAACATTTACCCCGATTGGCATACGTTAAAAAGATACGTAGTGTACTTTAAATTACATATAAATAGTTAAGCCACATTCAAGTTTAAGCACTGAAGTTAAGGTTCAGCCAGACAGAATGCAGATTCTTAAAGCTTACTGTTTTAGGTTTATATTTGCATTCATATTTAAAGTACAGTATAGTAAAGAAAAGGTAGAGATAGATTGCAACAAAGAGCAAGTAAGAAAGTAAAGTTAGCATCACTTTACTGGCAACCAATAACAAACCTACTTCCTGTCACATGACTTAATTAACTAATCAAGTCCAACATGGCACTGATAAAGGTGAATGTTTCATGGAATTTCAATCGTTTCTGAGTGATTTATAATAAAAACTGATATTTTGAGCATGGTCAATATCAGTGGCTGTAATTCTTTGCTAGCAGATGAAATTATTTTTTACTACTATTGAACCATTTAGACGTGTTTATGTGGAAAAACCCTTTTGGTTCATGCTCATATATATTTGGTTTACCAAATACAATGTGGTCATCTATCAAAATTAGTTTTATGTATGAATTCATTGTTGATGGATTAAACTGATTTGAACCACAAACCAAAATACAATTGCACATACACAGTAGATAAACTTCAATTTAGTTGGTTTGGGAAATAATCAAAGTGACTCTAATTCTTTGCAGTGCATTGAAATAGGGCAATTTCTAACGTCATTTTCGAGTATTTTGGTTCCAGTTTTAACAATCTATTGTCACATTTGTTTATTTGAAAAAATCGCAAATAGGGTAAAAGTGGCAAGGGTATAGCACAGCTTTAATACCGAAGTGGTTCGTGCCGATGAAGATTCTCCGGAGTCTTGAGATTCATTAGAGTTAAATAACGAAGGTTGTGCTCAACTACTAAGATCGAGACTAATGAGGATTAAATTTAAGTTGGTTCCGCATCAATTTCCTATATTTCTCACCCTCTTAGTTTCACATGTAACTGCGAAAATTTTAATTCCTGCCTTCAAAATTCTTGCAAATGCTTCTAATTTAAAGTCTGCTTCCACATCTCGCGGCTTCGCCCCCGCACAATCTTGAGAACCACACGTTGGATTTCAACATTTGGGCTGAAATTTTGATGGTTTGTGCATAAAGATTAGTTTATTAACGCTGAAAAGAAGAAAAAAATATTGGGGAATTTAGGTGTGAATGTTTCGCACGGTGAATCAGACAGGTTATTAGAATCTGTCCAACTCCCCTTTAATAATCAAGAACACGGTTTTCATTTTTAATTTAAAGTGGGACACGAGTTTCCCTTGTTTAAACCAGTTGGGGTTTTTCGGTGTGACAAGATGAAAATTTCACCTTTTTTTTTTTATTTTATTTTTTTTTTTTTTAAGGCTAAAAAAAAAAAATTCATGTGGAAATTTCAAAACAACTTTGAATTTATTCATATTCAAATTGCTCTTATTTTTAATGTATCAGAAATTCAATGCATTTTTAATGTTTTATTTAGAAATTCGATATTTTTTTAATGCACTGTTGCATTACTTTTGAAAAAACGTGATGTGTGTTATTATTAAAACATTTACAGTCGCATTGATTACACGGAGCGGAAAAAAGTAAAATTATTGGAAAAGCGTTAAAATTGTGGTAAAAAAAAACACAGGTTTGCTGCAAATTGGAAAAGTGAGCTTAAAAATACCCAGATTCATTTATAAAACATGTAAATTCGGTTTCTAAAAAGCAAAAAAGAGTATATTTAATTTAAAAAGGTAAAATTAATCTATAAAATTCAGAAAAATTAGTTTTTTGGTTTCGTGAGATTTTTTTTTTTTCTTTCTTTCTTTTAAATCAATTTGGTTTATAAAATGTGACAAGTAGCAAAATTAAAAAAAAATATTAATAGGGGCATTTAATTTAAAAAGAAAATAGCTTTTATAGTCTTTTAATTGTTTGCTCAGATATGTGTACAAACTAAATAGTGCACATTAACAGTCCAAAGTTTAGAAAATCGAGAAAAACTTTCTATTCAGCTGTGTAATTACTGTAGAGAGGTGAGTAGGCAGCCATCTTGTTTCAACTGGGTTGGAGAAATCACTTAAGACTGAGCATGCTCAGAATGCACCATTTATTCTTTTTTTTACTTTCTCCATCGCCCATTTTTAGAAAGAAAGTAAAATTTTCCTTCGAGATAAGCCACAATATTTTGAATGATCCTATTGGCCAGAAAGTCCAGATCTTGAACATTTACAAAAATCTAAATAAAATCTGTACAATTTTTTTTGCAAATTATTAAAAATCTTGAATCGTTTGGAGAAAAATATATGAAAAAAAATTCTAAAAAATTTTATAAAGTTTAAAAATTCTCCAAATTCTTTTTGTATTTTGCACCTAATTTTTTTTTTTTTTTATTAAAAACAAAAAAAAAAAAAAAAAAAATCTGATAAAAGAAAAAGCAAGCGATTCATTGTAAAGTAAAACGACGCCAAACAAGAACGCAACCTTAGACGCAGCAAAAGTAGCAAACAAAACAACTGCATCGGAAACTGTGGTTTGGAACAGTTTAGGTGACAAAAGCGAAACAAATTCGCCCTAAACAAGACACCTCAGTTGCTATTCCCCTGCATTCCCTTCCCTCCTCTTTTCTCTCGGAGCCGAGAACAGTCAGTCAGCATTTTCTCCCTTCACTTATCCCCATCGATTGTCCACTCGACCACACCCCACTTTGGAGCTGATGAAAACACCTTTATTCCATTTGCCTCTCGAAATCTTCGTCATTTTCTTGAGGGACCAATTAAGTGTTGATGAGATGCTCAGGTAAAAGGCACTCGGGCGCTGATTTATAACGGCGCTCGGCTCGGCTCCCGCAGGTGCCCGACACGCGCCGGTCTAAATATGCAAAACTAAGGTGCAAAATATCATCTCGCACGAGCCAAACAAGCAGCCGAGTGCGCTGGGCCGCGATGAATCGTGCGAGGTGATTTCACACACACGCGGCAATGAAATAGGAAGGCAATCTAGACAAGTCGGATGCTACAACGCCAAAATCGAGTCATTAAGGGACCCCGGTGCAAAGAGGGACATTTGCAGCCGAGCCCAGAAAAGAAAAGAACAGACTTATCGCTTTCTTTAACACTTTCGCAACACCCCTTTTTTTAACAGTTTTTCTAAGGGTGTTTAACGTGCTCGTTATTTTCTGGGCAAATGTGCAGATTCAGTGCGAGGCGGTGCGACGCCTGGTGGGAAATTTTTTTTTTTTTTCTTTTGAAATTGTTGGGTTTTTAGTGGACTTTTATTTTGGCTTTTGAGTTGGGAAGTAGAAATTAAAATTGTTTTTGAGGAATTTTGTAAGATTTGAGGTTAGTGTTTGAAATTTTATTGTTTTGCATTGTAGATTTAAAAAAAAAAAAGGTTTGATGAGTTTTAAAGATTTTTTTTTTTTTTAATTTAAGAGGTTTTGAGGGTGTTTTTCCAGTGTTATTTGTATTTTTGATTTGAGATTTAGAGAGTTTTAGAGGTTTTGTTGCGTGTGTTGATGAGATTTGAGATGCTTTTTCAAAGATTTGATCAGAATCACAGGAATTTTTCTACTTGAGATTCAAGATTTTTAATGATTTTATGATATTTTTTTTAGTCACTATATTCATAACAGATTTCTAAATATTTCATGTGATTTTCAAGAGATTTTTCTAAAAATTCAAAATATTTATTTTTATAATCCAAAATTTCAAGAAATTCACACATTTCTATACACTTTTTTCATCAACGAACGACAATTTCCATAATACCCAACCTCTCTGTAAATCTCCAACCCTTTTTCATCACGGTCAGTTTGGCCAACCCTTCCATTCCCATCTTCACCTACCCCGCAACGTAATAAACACTTCCTTTTTACTTCAACAAAGGTGAATTTACATTTTCAATCAAACCGATAATCCAATTGCAAGACGCGGTTCTGCATGTATGAAATTAATTAAGTGCACACGGCTCGTCTTCTCCGAAGTGAATGGAATTTTCGCCGCTAGGGGTTTTTTAATACTTTTCCCCCTTTGCTTTTTTTTTTTCTAATTCGTTTTGTTTGTTTACTCAGAAGTATTTCTTACGGCATTGAATGAAATTTCCAATTTTTATTTACTTATTTTTCTTTTATTTCACTGTGTTCAAATGTTGACATGCGTTGACATTTTTTCTGTGTTTACTTTGAGCTATGCACTCGGAATTTTGACTCTTTTCCTCTTTGTTTTTGTTGTTTTAATGAAAAACAGTTTACGTTATGTGGTGAGGGAAGATGGAGATGTAAAGGTGAGCAAAACACTCGTTTATTTAGGTCTTTATTTCATTTATTAATTTGTTTGTTTGTTTGGTTTGCATAAATGTTTGCTGCTTTTTAAAATACAGAAGAAAATCAATATGAACGGATAAGATTAAATTATTAAAATTGTTTCGGTATTGTTTGTTTTAATTAGTAATAAGCAGCGATGTTCTGATGAATATTGTAGATGTTTTGAGATTTTCGTGTTGCATTTTGTCGCCAGGTGTCGGTTTAACGTGGTTTAAATGAAATATGTTCAATTAACGTTACTGAAGGAGATTTAGATCATTTTAGACCTTTGTAGGTGAAAAATATTGAGTAGTATTGAGTTAACGTTTTGTATTCAGATACGATAACGTTATTTAAAAACTTTTTTGTGGTTGAATTAATGTTGATTTAACGTTTTCTGTTGAAATAATCGTTAACTCAACATTGTTTAGATAATTTGAACTTTTCACGTTTTTATATCAAATTACCGGTATGTTAAATAACGTTAATTCAACGGTATATTTAACATTTTAATACAAAAACATTTTTAAAACATTAATTTAGTGTTATCCTTTAAAAAAAAAACCGTTATATTAACGTTATTTAAACACGTACAGTATTTAAAACCAACATTTCCGAAAACACCTTAATTCAACATCATCCTTCAAAAAACGTTAAATCAACGTAAATTCCACATTTATCAGCAAAATCCGTCGAAAGCCTAATCTAGTTCCCCATTTTAACACATTCTATTTCTCGCCGCCCATTAAGCCGTGCTCCGATCACTTTTTCAATTATCGGTTCAGTTGAAATCGAATTCGAGAACCCCAACCCACCACCACGACCACTTCTCCACCTCCACCTCCACCTTCATCACCACCTTTAAAAAAAAAAAAAAAAAAATTCGACATTGCAAAACTTGTCACCAGGTTCTTTAAGGTCAACTCTCGACTGCAACCAAAACCTGTTATGCAATTACTTTATTTTTTTTTTTTTTGTGTGGTTTTCATTATTTCATGTTGTGTTGGTGGATGTTGGGGAAGTTAATTTTGATGAGTGAGTTTTGGATCACGACATGAGTGGGCTTTTTGCCTTTCGTGGCGCAGTCGCCAGCTTGTCTCGGCCGGACAGCCTAATTGGCAGGTACGGGAGCCGTTTCACTGCTGGCAGTGGTAATGACAGCCTGGCGACCAAATCCCAAGTCTGATTGGATGCATTATTAACGAGTCTGCAACCCCCGTTCTGTGTAAATGATATTCACTCGTGGCAACCAAATTATTATCATTTTTAGCCCTCTATCTGGTTAAAACGGGATGACCACCATTTTTTTGTTCTTTTTTTGGGGAGGATTTTGTTAAGTATGTGAATCGTTAAGTCGTTCTCAAGGCGTTAACTGGGTTTCTGATTGCTGTGCTTGTTAATAATATTATCAAAACAGAGATGTTGTCATGGCAACGTGACTTAAGGGGAAGCTCCGAGTGTCAGACGGGCGGCAAGAAACAACTGTAATGTGTGATTCCTGACTGTTTTCATTACAGATTTACGAGGATAGAAATCGATATTTGTGCTGGATGAGGTATCGAGTGAAATATCGATTTTTATGTCTTTTTTTTTGTGGTGTAATTTATTTTTTTTTTTTTTGATGAGGTAAAGTGAGTTTAGTTTTTTATTTATTATATATTTTTAAAAATAAGTCGATTTTTTTTTTATAATTTAGTCGGGAATGAAATATCGATTTTAGTTTTTTTTTTAATTTGAAATTTTTTTTATTTTTGTTTATGAAAAATTGATTTATTTAATTTGTTCAGAAAAATAAAATCAATTTTTTAAAAAATAAAAAAATACTGTACACTACCGTACATAAATGAAATTTAGGTGTCACCGGAAAATATCGATTTTTATCTTACTTTTAAAAAAAAATATCGATTTTATTGAAAACGATAAATAAATTCGAATTTTTTACATTAAAAAATAATTTACAAACACAAAACTTAAAAATATCGATATAAAACACGATACTTACCGTAATCGATATTTTCATCAATTTTATCAAATAGTTAAATTTTATTAAAATATTACTTTATTGAAAATTTAATTAAAATCCATTTCAGTAATAATTTAAAAAATAAAGATAAACAAATAAATAAATAAATCCATCAAAACATTTTCCCCATAGCTAAATATACGAGCAAAGGGAGTGACGATGTTATCATTAATCGATAAACTATATCGTTTAGTAACTGCGGCTTGATGTTCTTTTAGGTTTTGTTTCGGTCATTAGTTTATCGATCCTTGATTCCTTTACGACCAATGTCATACATCCGGGAATAATACGACAGCACATTAAACGTTGCACTGACCCAACCGAACCGAACACAATTTATTTCCAAACACTTTTAAAACCCCCTAATCCATAACAACACAATCGCCTCTGTTGTCCGCATCGACTAAAAACTGCTTTGTTCTCTGTCTGTGGTATTGTTGCAGTATCGGTTTAACTTGTCGCTATTCACCTGCATTATCTCAGTATTGTGTTGCATTCCGGAAAAAGTGCACTTTTAGAGATAAATGCTCGTTAAGAATTGTAAACAATTTATTTATATATATAAAAGTTGTGTTATTTATTCATGTAATTGTGTATTTATTATTTATAATGTTGTTGTATGTACATGGAGCTGTTGTTGTGTCATGTGGTTTGTAGTTGGGTTGTAAATAGCACTTTTTTATAGTAGTTTTGGACTTTTTTTTTTAATTTTAATAGAAATTTTCAGGATGAAAGTAATTTCAGTCAATATTATAACAATAGTCAAAATTAAAAAAAAAAAAAAATTAAATTTTGGATGGTTTTTAATGTCTTACATTTGGTATTGGATGAAGAGGATTACAAATTGCCTAAAAGTACTGTACCGTAGTTAAAAAAATTTTGCCAAAATGACTAAAAACCTGAATAATAAAAGGATTGAAAAATGGCTGAAATTTGGCTAAAAATGAGCTAAAATGACCAAAATGGCTGAAATTTGAGTCAAAACTGAAACATGACTCAATAAATAACCAAAAACCTACTCAATACTGACCAAAATAGCTATCAATTGGCTAAAACTCATCTGAAATATTTAAAAATTGCAACCAAAAAAGTCTAATATCATCGAAAAATAAAACTAAAATAAAAATAAAAATAAACATTCCATAACGTCAAAACAGACCAAATATCAACAACCAACCCAATCAGTGTAAAACAGCACCCAGCAGCACTCTGCATCCAATATCAACCAATCGCACTAGATGGAAATTATTTGTTTGTTATTTGTATACATAACAGTGGGTAGCAAGGTGTCATGTGGGGGAGAAGACAACATTTATTGATCCTTGTTCTCACTCCACACGCCTCCTGCCGCCCATCGGGAATGATTGAGCGCTCCCTGCCACTGCATTTCAATCAATAACGTCATCAGAAAGGTACCCTGGGGTTGGGATGACAAAACCTCCTACAACGAATCTCCCCTCGGCTCGCACACATGTTGGATTTTTTCCGACTTTTATTTTTTTCTTCTGTACTTTCTTTCTTCCAAGGGGACTTTGATGGACGTGGCAAAAGAGCGAAATCAACTTAAGGACTTGTGCTACTGGGGTACCCAATTTGATATACCCCAGAACTTAATTTATTATGGCCCTGATCGTCCTGGCGGTTAAGCCAGTAACTAGCGAAAGTAAGATAATTGCACTCATACAATGCAAAATTGCAACAAAATGTCAGTGAAAGTATGATATTTTGCACAAATGCAGCGCTATCTACAAGTATATTTCGTGAAAATATGGAGTAGAGGAATTAACGTTTGAATCATATTTTAAGCTGTTTTGTGTTAGACATTCACTTGAACTTCATAAATATTTACCGACACTCGTTAAAATTTAATCGGTATTTCAAGAAATCCATTGTTTCTAAAATTGGAATTCTCTTTCCTACGATATTAGAAGTGACATTTATAATTGCTCTCGTAATAAATGTATTTCTCATTGTAATCAATTATGTAAAAAAAATAACCTAAAATGTCCCCGAATATCCCCAAACATCGATTAAAATTTGAAGAGTAGCACAAAATGCTTACGAGAAGTTTGAGTAAATACAGAACATAAACAACTTAAAATGTAATTCAAACATTTATTCCTATAAAAACGACGCAAAAAATTAAATTTTAGGGTACTCGGGCACCCGCTACTGGTGTATTGAAATTGTTGCCTGATTCGAAGCACTATACTCTTATGGCCCCACGAGCCCACATTAAATTCTTCTTTATTGCGATGCTTTTGTTAATGGCATATGAAAACGACATGTTATGTGCAATGCTCTGAGTGGATTATGATTTAAAACTGGGATGTGTTTATTCACTCTTGATCAAATTATATTGTATTATAAACTTTTTTTTATTTTCCATTTCATAAGTATGGGGAGGGTTAAAATGGGAATTACCGATGAGCAAACAAATTTCTCATCTCCATCACTTTGAAGTGCAATGAGAAAAGATTTTATGTTTAGTCACGTATCGTAGTTTGGAAGCGAAGAAGCGGTTATGAATTTGAAATTACCATTGTTTATGGCGTCGTTTAGTGTCGATGCTTGGGGACTATTTCACGCAAGACACCTAATTAGCTGGATGTATTTACAAAAGTCGCTTGTGGAACGTGATTCGGGGGTTAAAGGTCATGCTGGAGCAAGTTCTTGGAATAACAGTCAAAACGTCAATATTAACCAAAACATTTAGTTTTACCCATTTGGCTGCTACTTTTATATCGATGCAAATTCAACGCAAATCTTTGCGCAAACTTACAGTATTTTGCACATTTGTTGCGCACAAAGTGTTGCAACAATTTGCTTCGCATCAATTTAAATGAATAATATATGGTTTGTGGAAAAGTGACTTATAACGTATATCATAACATGTAAATTATAATTATTCAGCAATGATTTTTGTACCATAAGTTATAAATATTAAATCGATTGTTGCTTATGGTCCCACAATGTCCTTAATGTATTTCTAGTTCATAATAGAATAAGGGGTCACGTGATCTTATGCTCTGTTGGTGGACTACGGGCAGTTTACGTGTGAACAGCAATAAAATCAATACCGGTATGATAGATACAAATTTATTTTTCAAATTCATTCATGTTGTGAAGTATGAAGATGAAGTGTAAACGAATAGAGAATACAGTAAGAACAAAGAAGAGATTATTGGTGGATCCTAGATCCTAATATACACTTTACAGAAAAGTTAATCTGATGTTAACGAAAGAAAACACTGTTCTACGAATTGCGTTAGTGCTAAATTCACTGTGAAAACACTGTTAATTCACTGTTAATTCCAACAATTCATTTTGTTGAAATGAAGTTTGTGGTGGTCAGCGACTACTCTGGCCATACGCAACTTGTCGCAAGACATGAAAACCACAAGGAAAATAAAATAGACGGTAATTATCAAATCATTCCATACACAGTAAGCCATTTCATATAAGAAGTGTGAAAAACTCTCCATTTAATTTTTCCCATAAATGTCCACTTGTAGACCACACGTAGCACATTTTAAGGTCGACTGAACCTGTAAATGAAATCCATTTTGAATAGTGATAAGAACAATTAAGCCTTTGTTATAGCTTTAAAGCACTCCACAAACGGATCTTTGTTGCTGGATCAAATTTTATGGCACTAAGTATTAACTGTGGAATGAGAACCATCTGTAAGTATATACAGTTTATCCACTGTTTTGTTTGCATTAACTGCACTGCACAACATATTATCTCACTATGGAATTTTTTCCCCTCTTTCTGATCTGGAGTTCAATCTATTTTATCCTTCTTCCATTAAATAAATCGACCAGTGGTTCGATCGCAGAATAAATTGTGTCAGATCCAGTAAATGATTGAAGGGGTTAGTGTGTAATGCTTGAGGTTGCAAGAAGGCAGCTAAGGCCATACGCGACCTGTCACAAGATCAGAAAAAATGTCTGTAACGATCAGTGCAAAGACTCGAGTAAAAGGACGGAGACTTGCGAGAAACATCCACTTTACAGTGAATGTTGGAAAGTGAGGTGCAAAATGATGTAAAAAGATGACTTTATAAACCACTGCCTAAAGTATAGTAGGAACATTCACAGATGTCGTAGCTGCTCAATAAGAATTCAGTCAGAATTCAGCATTGCAAAGCCAGATTCATACATGCTGTTCTTGCTTGACTGAGGTGAAGGAAGGTGCGAAGGAAGCTGTGAGTTGGCTAATAGAGTAGAGAAGGGGATTAAAAGGAAAGAAAAAAATGTTTTGCTCTTTAGAAAACAAAGTTTAATGGGGAGAGCGTCCAGCATAAAATCTTCCTATTGGTGGATTAATTTTATGACTCATCTGTCGTTTTTGGTTGCGTTTGCTCAAATCATCTATATTTTAATAATTTTAATTTTAAACAACAAAACATCACAATTGTTCATTAAGATTAGAAATTTGCAGTTATTATAACATGAACAAAGCAAAGCAAACTTAAACTTATTGGCATTGCAATGCACAACTTACTGCTTGAAAAGCATTAAAACATGTCAAGAGCATTTTCATACATAAGTAGATAAAAGATGAACAATTGTCTATCACTTAAGAGAGTCAAAATAAGGAATGTTTGCACTTTAATTCCATACTGTACAAAGAATGTGAGACATTAGTTGTTTTATGGTAGCAGAGGATGGCTATACCATTGGTGTTGAGCACTACCTTCAGAAGTGCAAATTACAATTTCCAACCAATTTATTTCCAGAGTGGAAAAAGTCTAATATTATACCATTAAAACTAAACAGTGCAATTTGAGCCACTGAGATGAGCAGCGACATTACGATGTATTTATTTGTAAGACCCCAACGCCGCTCTCGGTTCGGTCGCAGCGAGCGCTGCAAATGAAGTACAATGCAATAATATTTGTCTCCAGTGCAATTGAGGGGTGTACAAATAGACTTGGCTGTTAGTGTTTGTTTTATTTTTTTTTCCATTCAGGGGGTACCAGGAATCGATAAAAACAAGCTAAAGAAACGTTTTATTTTTATCGGTCACGACATAAGAGCTATGTTGCAAAATCAGTTTTCGGTCACGAAAATACCGTTACAGCTACCACATAAATTGCAGCAGCGACGAGCACGACAATGGAAACTCCGGACGGATGAATGGATATCGCTTGTTGTTGCCAGCGGCTTCTTTCGGCCGTACGCGATCCGTTGCGTGACATTAAATGGCTCAGACTACAACATCATACCAAATATACTTTAATCTATAATATTAAAATTCTGACAACTGTAGTTTATAAATCCAAAGACAGGGGGATCTTGTGGCTTCCGTAGTTTTGACAATGAGTAACTCGGCTGCATCCAATCTGTTGCATGACATTGAAAATTGGAAGGAATGCTTCTGGTGCATATTGATGTTGTGACTTGTGATGTTATTTTTCTTGTGTGTGTGACAATATTAAAATGTAACAGTTTTGTAGGACTAAATATGGGAAACTCGAGGCCTCTGTAGTTTTTTTTTTTTTTTTTTTTTAGGAAATGCTATAATTTTAAATTGGGGAGGCTGCGTAAATGTGTTATTTTCCCCCCTACATTTTTAAGTGACGCCATCTGATAAGGTGTTTTTAAAACGAGGTTTTTGTAGAAGAAGGAAATTCGAGTGGGGGAGAGAATGGCTGAAGGGGTTGCTGAGTAAACACGATAAGTGGATGGAAAAAGAGTATGAGAAATTATCACGACACAGTAGTGGATGGAGGCGCAAGCGTTTATTAAAGCAGAGTCCGTTCCACTAGCGATAGGGGGCAGTGGAGAAGGAAAGAGGCAGTTTAGGTTCATTCCTCGGGTTGTTATTCGTTGCGCCACCTTTTGAATCCGTCTTCCGCTCATTAAGAAAGAGAAAAGATTAGCTATGGCCTTCGTTCGTTTGTCACGAGACGCCGCGAGGCGTTCTAGGGGGTGATGGTGCGGCTACATGAATAGAATTGTTTGTGTTTTATGCACTGTAAATTGCACCTTCGCTACACCGGTGCTTGAAGTAATCCACTGTTTTGATTGTACGATTTCCAAGCTGCACAAGTTTATAATTACAACTTAATTTATTGCTGTTTTTTATGAAAGGTGATCTTACAGGGGACTTGTAACCATGGGAAAGGATAGTTACAGTAGGTTAGGTTTAGGTTTCGTTGAAACAAGCCAAAAAGGCTGTAAGGCATAAAAACAAATCATAATCTTAAAAACAAAAGTCAACTACAACTACTCACAATCAAATCACAACTAATCATCAAATTTTCTCATATAACGCACACTATCTAACATTAGTGACCGACATTGTATCATGTACTGTATTTTCTCAAGTAGTGCAGTGCTGTTGTGTTTTTCATATCTGCTCTTTTCTCGCGCACACTAACCTTGAAATACTGTATGTTTTAGGCTTATTTTTTAGTTTGACAAAGTGATTTGTTGTGAAACGCAAATTTTGTTCGAGAGAATTGGCAAACGAAGAGTATAGTTTCATACGATTGATTTTGGAAGAGCAAATTATTGCTGACGTTTCAGCCAAATGCAATGCGTCAGAAGACAAAAATAAACATCACTAGTGCTCGATCAATCCATTCAGAAGATGCATAAGGGAAGCAGTCGTATAACTTTTGACGGAACAAAAAAGCCAGAAGTGAGGTGCAACGAAAGTACGAAAAAGAAAAACGTGACTCGAAATCCCATCAAAGGTGGAAACTGAAAATGAAGAAGTGAGAAAAGAAGATGAGAATCTGTCAAATTTTACATGTCTGCGGCGTCTGATTTAGCGATTGCGTCGTTTTTCTGTCGAGATCCAACTTTGCCCTCAGTTCCGAACGAATGTTAAAATGACATGGTCGAATTCGGTGTTCTGCTACTAAGATGACGCTATTAAAATGCAACATGGATTATAGTGGAATCGAGCTTTCGGTTTAGGAGATATAATGTATGCTGCACAAGGCTGGTGGGGGTGCATGATTAGTTTAACATGTTCCTTTCAGCACCAAATGGCTGTATCTGAGAAACTACGCCATTGGAACATCGCCAAACTAACTACGTAAGAGTGGTTTTTACTATTAAATGAGGCATTTCCAGTGTAATTTGCAAATTTTGCCACTTCACACACATCCCCGGTGTCATAATTGGAACTGTGTTATTATGTAAGGATTTTTGTAACGCAATGTTTTGTGACAGATCGCGTATGGTCATAGAAGCCGCTGATGACTTTAAGCACAATTCACTCGCTCACTCATAATTGATCTAAGATATCTTCATCACCTTATCTTGAAATAACTTTGTTTCTTGAAGACGTTTTATGCGTTAATTGCGTGACCCACATCGAAGACTGAAATTTACGTTCTCTAAGCCATCCAGGATGAATTGATTTGTGAGGTTATTCTGGATCCTTAGGCCACAGAGACTTTGGGCTCTCTTGAAAACGGTTAATTACACAGGACCCCTGATTGCCCTGAGAGATGTGGCTGGCCTACTGAGAAAGACTGAATTTCCTCGATGCGTGTAATAACCATGTTTGGGGAATTTGAAATTTCCACTTTGTTCTACTGGTGGCCAATTGTTTTTTGGAATTTTCTTTGTTCTGCAGTTTCCTTTGCCAAGTTCAAACCATTGACCTCCCACACCCAGGAGAACAATCTATGGTTATTTATTACTGAAATTAAAGAAAGCTGTGCAGTGTCCTACAGCACTCAGAGTGCTTCTTGGTTTTGTAATAAGATTCAGGAGTTTGGGCTCTGAATAAACAGACATCACAAGCACAAGGTCTGACCAATCATACTCAGAAGATCTAGACTAAAATTATACTAAAGTTATTTAAATGTGGCCAATGACTCTTTGATGGTGAAGAATGTCATCTTTAAATCTTTATGGAGATCAGTCAAAATCATTTGCATAGTCAAAAACAAATATGCAAGAAAAGAATCCATTAATAAAATTTTGTAAATGTACTGTATGCTTTTTAAATTATTGATTTTGGTAGACTTTTTCATTTTTAAAAAGCCAATTATACTTTGCAGTTGCAATACATTTCTAATAGAGGTTCGTAATACAAAGTATGTGATGTTGCTGACCACTTTGATCAACAAATCCCACAAGATTTTGTTATTTGGCAAATCTCCAATATTGGAGAACAGATTCAGAGTGTCTGGATCTAGAAGCAAATTAAGAACACCTAGATTCTTGTGTCATGCAAACTACATTGTCATGGCCAAAATATTCATCTTTCTAATGCCATGTATGACATACACAAGAGTTTTGTTAACCATAACTGTAGAGTACAATACAGCCATCATTTTCTTTACTAGAGGTTTATGGTACCGTACTGCACAGTGTAAATTCTTTGACTGACTTGTGAGTCGAAATATTCTACTGCCAACGAATAGATTATTCGACTAAAATAGTTCGTGCTTGTTTATGAAGTGAGTTCTTATATTATTCAATGTTTAGATTATTGTTAATTTATTAGAGTTAATGTTTATTTACTACACTACTGTATTACACAAAACTATATCAGTTTCATGGCTAATCAGTCAGCTATTTAGTCGTTTATATTTATAGTGTACTGTAGGTTACATTTCTAGTGCAGTGCGCACTTCTCTGCACATTGTTGCAAAGTGACAAAACAATATAAATCTATTGTTGCTTCTTTGTAAACAGGGTATTTAAGCATGATAATGTGAATCCTGTAATTATCGCTATTATAACATTTTCCGGCACAGCCAATCAACTTTCACTCATTCGTCGACCGAAGTCTAAAATTCCCATTACCAGTAATGGCATTACCATGCACTAATGTGGGGTTACCACACAGCGCAAGTAATAATTTGTGAGTTATGCTGTAATTTACTTTTCTAAAAAAAACGAAAGTCAATGGGGCAGTTGCATTAATAATTAATTAATTGCAACTCAGAAATGCCACAGTTAATAATTATATGTTGATTTCACTGTTTTTACCCTAATTCATGCCATTTACCCGAATTTTACTGTTTTTTTTAATGCACGCATTGTTTCTGGTCTTACAAAATAAATGTTAATAATTAATGGTAAGTACAGGTAAACGTAAACAAAGTACTTAAAAAGAGAATGTTTCTTCGGGGACTCCGTAGAAAGTAATTTGGCCTAATGATTTATAAATATTGTGACAAGCTGCGAGAACAAATTGGTTTCGATTTATTTTTAGTCGATATTTTAAATTGATTTTATTTTTATTACTGAGGAAAAAGGGGTAAATAAAGACCGGTGCACACGCAGAACCATATGCTCGCAAATAGGATTAGTTGGATTTTGATTTATATGTAAATGACATTGAATTTTTACGTCCAATATGTTGTTATCGTGGCTAAACGAAACATCAAAGAAGAAAATCGATTTTAATTTTTTTTTTTCTTTTTATCATTGGAATTGGGAGATGTTTGTGGAAATGTTGGAAATATTTGATAATAGTTGTTCATTTATTTATAGATATAAATAACAGATTTTTTTAAGGTAAATTCTGATTTAATCGATAAAAAAAAGTAAATTTATCGAAATATTTCACAACCTGTGAAAAATCGATTCTATTAAATATTTACACACAGAGAAAAAACACATTTAACAAAATTTCGTCATTGTCAAAGCCCCACCTTCCAAATTTCACCGCTAGAAAAACCCGAAAAAATAGGAAAAAAAATCGATTTCCTAAATAATTCAACCTGAAAATAGCATTCAACTCGAACCAAAGCCTCAAATCGATTAAAATCATGTGAAAAAAAGCGCCTTCTGCAAAGCGCTATAAATTAACGCCAAACATCGCTAATTAAGAAACAAGTATTAAAATTACTGTTTGCTTTCCCCTTTCCCCCAACGACTCTATGCCTTCTCCATCTCTCATTAACCTGAGACAATTTAAAAAATGAAAGTTAAAAACGTATCACTCGAATGAGTTGTTGGGAATTTGCGCTCGTTTCACCATTAATATCCGGTGATGAGAAACGCGCTTCGTTCGTTCGCTCGCTCGGCTTCCCTGTCGCGCTTCTCTTTGGATGAAGTGGCCGCTAGAATGCTGTGGGTGTCCGCTAAGAAGTATCGATCTGTTGCCCCTGTCCGCCTTTGAAATGCCGAAATGAGATTTCTTGTTGCCTCCTCCCTATTCTTGTGTGCTAATGGCAGCTGAGTGCAATGTTGATGGAAACGTACGTGATGTCACTAAACCCTGTTTTTTTTTTTTTCTTCTTATTTTGCAGGTGTCGTTTGATTACGCTTTTTGGTTGACAGATTCCAGCTCTGTGATAAGAAAACAAGACAGGAAGAAGCAAGGGTACGTGTTTGCATTTAAAGAGACCGGTTGTTCGGGGGGGGGGGTCAATTAGAAATAATTAACGTAAAAGTGGCCGAAGATGGTTGTTTCTGGAAAGGCTTAAAGTCGTCATGACGTGCTATATAGCTGTTTGGCTTGCATCGAAGAGGTTCAAAGCAAGTTAGAGAGAGAAAATGGAGTTGATGGTTTAAGGTCAATCGGTTGAGGAATAGTTTTGGTGTCATATCTGCAGTGTTCTCTATCAATGGTTTTGGTAACGGTTTATATTATTCACAATCGTTTTGGGATAAAAATTTCAGTCATGACTCGAAGAGGATGAGAAATATTGCTTAAGGTCGCCAGCAGCTACTTTAACCATACGTGACATGTCACAAACATTAACAAATCTATGACATTTTACAAATAACCACAAAATTATGAAAATTACACAATTTTAAAATCCTATTACGCAATCCAAATTTATTACACAATCGTGTAAGTGCAAATTGATTTCTTTACTTCTATGTGTAGACTATAGTTAAGAGTGACTATTATTGTCACATGTGACACCTGTCACAAGACATAAAAACAAGGAAAATAATGTCTCTTTTACTAATTTACAAAATGACCGGAATAAAATGTTAAAATAATATTATTAACTAGCAATGTTATTATAAAGTTTAATAGCACTTGCCGTTGACGGATTGTAAATAAATTAAAAAATTATCCTGTTTCATTTTTTCAATTATTAATATACCAGTAATTGGCTATTACGTATTAGCTTTCAATGCTCGAATGGTTGAAGCGGTCAACGACCGCGGTACAGTATAAACTTGAAATGATTAGACCATGTTGCAACAATAGTGGAAGGGACCCTAACCTAAAGTGACAATTTAATGTGAATTATAATGGAGCCACATTTCACAATTTGTGTCTGAACTGTCGCTGTATCGTTGATGATAATGTAATGGTACAACGACGTCGACTCGAACCACATTCTATCATTGCATTGTTAGGAGGTAAAGACAACTTATTCCATTGCAACATGAAGAACTCTTAAACTCTCTTAATTGTCATATTGCAATACCAATTCGAAAAGTTAATTATTAGCCACTGTTTCTAATCGAGTTCGGCTTGTAATCGAGAGTAGTCTGTATTCAGATGCAACTTTCCTTTAATGAAATATGGTAATTTGTAAAAGCAATGAATCAGAACGTATTCAAAACAATCGATATAGTAAATTCCTGTCTGTTTTATTACAAAACTAAAAGAGACTTTATGTTATGAGGAACTGATGCATGTTTATCACTTTATAATAGGTAACAAACATAAAGTAAGACAATTAAAACAATATTAAATGTTAACAATAAAATAAATAATAGAGACTTTGCGGGAAATTGACATATAAGGTATATTATAATTATAACGTATAAATTATAAATCCCATGCTAATCATAAGTTTAACAATGATTTTTGTAAGTTATAAACATAAAGCCGATTGTTGCTTATGATCCCGCAAAGTCTTTAATAATAAGTATAATAACTTACAAAATTCATTGTTGCTGAAATATTTTTGCAGTTAATTTTCCACAAAGTCTCTAATTATTTATGTTAAAAAAATTCTAGGAAGCCAATCAACATTAATCTATTCTTGCATTGAAACGAACATTTCACTGTTGTTTACCTTTAATGAATTTGTCACGCTGCAAATAAATGTCATGTGCAATTAAAATTGCAGCGCATCGATGTTATTTTATTCAAATAGCTGCTTTCTGGCATTGTTTAGAGAAAAGAAGGGGAAAAAAACTAAAACAGCGAAAAACACAAAATGGAGCCTGGTTTTGTTTATAATGAATGAGATTACAATCCAAGCCAATTGAGAAGTTAATTAGATGAGGAAAGGTGATGGAAAGAGGAGCATTAAATTACCTCTTTTATAGCGCCACCTATTAATTGTTGTTGGTACCGGTCGCCCTGTAATTTGAATGAGTGTTTACAGAGCTTGTCTTTTAGGGAGTGAATTTAATTTGAATTTCAGTCTTGGATTATTTAAGAGAGAGAGAGAGAGAGAGAGAAAAAAAAAATTTAAATTTAAAATTTAAAGTTTTAATGTTATGAATTTTATATTTAATTCACTTTTTTTTCCCCTCTCTATACTCTTCCCTTTTTTTGCATTTATTATTAAAGCAGCTGTCTCTGGATTTATCAGCTTTAGAGTTCATAATATCAAGCAATTTTTACAGTTTTCTTAAATATTGATTGCAACTTTCCACCTGCCACGAATTAACCCGATTTTTCACCTGAAAAGTTTTAAGAAGGAGTCGTTAGAACAGTCATTTGCGTGGCATCACCAGGGGAAATCGCAAATGCACAAAAAATGGTGTGCGAAGGCAGAAAAGAACTAGAAGTTATAGATTTTTTTATGAAAAGGGTGAAGCAAGTTGATTTAAAGAGGGATTTTGTGCGTGAAAAGTGATAATCGGCCATTTTTAAAATAACCCGTCGAAATTTTGGACACAGAATTCGAATTTTTCGATTTTGCTTTTTCAAAATTTAAAATGTTATTGACCGAAAACCGGTCGAATTAGTTGATGACTGGTTTATAGTCATTTTTACCTGACCGGTTGCAATCTTAGTTATGTGTGACCAGTCAGGTAGAGTTTGAATTTTGAATTTACCACATTTTAACTTTTAAAAAAAGTAAATGCGATTGACCGGTCACAATTTATTTTTATTTTTGTTATCGTTAATCATTATTGATGGCCAGTGGCCAGTGGCCAGTGAAAAACAAACACCTCGAGTGTTGGTCAATTTCACCCCGCCACCTATTGTCAAAATTAATCACTAACTTGTGCACTCAACTCTAATGCTCGTATTTCTAGAAATAATAACAAAAGAAACAAAGAAATAAATTTAAAATCATTTAAAGTTCACTAACTCTACTGTAGATCCGCGTCTGTAACATCTGGTCAGCACCTGGATCACGCTAGATTAGCTTTCAACCATTTTGTTATGAGGGGCATTATACAAATCTCAAGTGGGAACAACTTGAAAACATTTAAATGAATAAATGCATTAGTGTCATTACACCCCCTACTTTTACAAACCACCACCAGGAAACGACCGAATATCAGCTGAACATTGTTAAAACGTTAGAAAACTTGATAAAACACACCACATCCGAAACCCGCGGCGTAACGAAAAGCGGAAATATTATAATTTTTGAAAAAAGAAAAAAAATGGAAGAAGGAGGAGAAAAAAATGACACGCACAGGAAATAACATTTTTTTCTCCATCTATATACCTCTTCCTTTCTTTGAAGGGTTTCATCAATAAGCCTTTATAAATTAAAAGAAGAAAATAAAAAGAAAAAAAAATTCCAAGTCGTAAATAACCGTAACGAGCTTCGTATTGACGTTCCGTGTAACGATTTTAATCAGTACTTTAGGCTGAAAGTTGTAATAAAATTTCACTAAAGAAACAGGAGAAAGTTTGCTATTTTGTTATTTTCAAGTTTCTATATATATTTAAGGATAGAATTAATAATTAAAAATGGCGGATTTAAAGTGAATAAGTAACTGTAATGTTGTGACTTATTCATTTTGCCACTAGGTTTTGTTGTAGACGATGCTAGATGGCGTTATATTAAATGGTAAATTCAGTTTTAAGACAAATTTATTCACATAAACTGCAAGGTATCTGATATAAGTCTGGAACCAATAAGAGTATATTATAGTAGGAGAGTTCATTAAGTATTTGCATAACTTTTCTTATGAAAATATCATTTTCTTTACTCAACTAGAGAAAATGGCTGCCAAAAACGAGTAAAATCCATTTAAACTTATTTACACCTAATGAACTCACCCCAAATGTCCACTGATTTACTCAATAAAACTCCAGTAGCTTTGAAAGAACTAGGTTATTCAGCTACTATTGCTAGTGCAGAAAGCATAGTACCATGCAGTAACAATCATCAACATACAACAATAAACATTTTTAACTTATGACTTAACTTAAAAGACACAAAACTCTCCATTGGTTTCAGAAGTTACAAGAAAAGGTTCTCTACTTGCCAATCACAAATTGTTATGATGATGTTAAGACCAAATAATCATTTTACCCAGTTGTATTGTTCCCTGAAATTGTTTTAGGCACCTGTCAATATTTTGCAAGTTAATTGAATGTAAAGTTCTCACTGAAATGTGTTACCACCCCCACTTGCGTAAGCTGGCTTGCATTGAAATGGACTTGCCCAAATTTATAACTAAAGAGAAAAGCTGAAACTTTGCATTCAATTATCTCGCAAAATATTGAGCGGCGCTTAAAACAATTTCAGAGAACTCTATAACTTAATATAGACTTTGCGGAAACCTAAGCAACAATCGGCTTTATATTTATAACTTACAAAATTCATTGTTTTTTTTTTTTTTTTGTTTTGTTTTGTTTTTTAATATATAATTTGTACGTTACAGTATATACATTATATGCAAAGGTTCTATTAACTTGGGTCTTAATATCGTAACAATCCGTTGATTTCAAGTAGGAAATGTCTCCTAGTTGCATTCAAAAAATGTGAGTGTTGTTAAAAAATGAATGTGCTGATTGGTTGAATACAGCTCTAAACCGTAACGTCAAGTTTTTTAACACAGCAAACGTAACACTCTTGACGATTAGCAACTACTGTGTTTGTTTCAAACTCCCTTTGGATCCATTATCGTTATTTCCTTATCGCGGCACGGTACGGTCAGTGATTATTACCTATACCATATGTGGCGGTATAGTGAACGTTAGATGATCCCTGGTTTGATGTTTTTATCAGATGGCTGATTGGTTTGCCTGCTGCCTTTGTGTGTTAGATGGAGATGTTAGTGGCTTGGCACTGGCCATTGTGCCCGGGTCTTTTCACGTCACCACCTGGAGTACAATATGGCGGTTCGCAACCCCCCGACCGGTAAGGGCTTCCAATGTGTGGCTGTCGTGGGGAGTTAGGGAGAGGGCCTTTAGACCAAATCTGTCATGAGTTATGGCTGGTGATGGTCTCTTGTTGCATTTGGAGCCTGCAGAGAAAAGAGTCCTTTGGGGTTCCCATTTACCCCCACATGGCGCATGGGGGCATTGATGAATGAGGCTTGTCTGCGCATGGGCGGAATGTTCAACTTGCTTCATCAACACCCACCCCTGGGTTATTTTATTTTTTATTTCCGTTGCAACTGATGTTGAATCTAATAAATATAAATATAGATCAAATGGGTGTTTGGGGTGTGGCTTATTTTACTCCAATGTTTTGAATCTAAAAAAATTTTTGTGACGTTTAATTGGATATGGATTTCAGTCGATTTGGAAATTTTAGGTCACTTTTGTGGCCCATTTTGCCCGATTTTCATAATAGGGAAATTATAAATTGTTTTTTTTTTCTTCTTATTTTTAAATAAAAAGTTAGAAAGGGTTATGAATTCTGACAATAATGACCCATTTAGCTCAATTTATTTCCTTGTAAAAGTTAAACTAAAAATGATATTTAGAATGCCTTGACATGTCACAAAAATTAGTCCAAAGTAAAAAAGCTGACAATTTTGGGCTAACTTGATCCAATATTTTATCTCACAGTTCAATGGTTCAATGAAAGTAAAAAATAGTCATTTTCCACCTCCTATACATAAAACAAATAACTCAAATACCAATAAGTGACATATTGACCCATTTAACCCAATTTTTCTCCCTAATTAAAAAACATTGAAAACACAAAAAAAACCTTGCATCTCTCTGACCCAAATAACACAAAAAAATTCAAAAGTAAATATTAAAAAAATTGACCCAAACATCCAATCCAAATTGCCCAATTTTAAATACAAAATTTATCTAAAGCCATAAAAACTAAAATTTATTTTTACCCATTTCACCTAAAAAATGTATAAAAAATGAAAAGAAGACAAGAAAAAAAATTATTTAATGTCTTTTTTGAAATTGGACCTTGGCAGCCACTTAGACCACATTCCCGCCTAAATACTTGCCACAGGGGGTCATGCGAGTTGTGTCCCGACTCAGACTGGGAACTCCTGCTGCTAACTTGTCTCTGTAGGAGTCACTAGTTCATGATTATCATTTGCGCAATTTCCACTGTCTTAAAAAATCTTATCAGAGCTTGAATTTTACAACAAAAGACAAGGTTAGATCTTTAAAGAAAGCTACTTTTCACTTTTACCTGTTTAGAAAAAGGGATTTAAAAAAAAAAAAAATCAAAATTTAATCAAAATTTTTGTCTTTTTATTAAATTTTTTTTTTTTTTTTTTTTTTTTTTTTTGTTTTTTTTTTTTTCTTTCTTTTTTTTTTTTTGAAAATTCGAAGTATTGAATAAAGTCTGTTATAATTTTTTCTGGGAGTTCTGGAGATGCAATCTAAACACCCAAATAGAAAACGTTTAACTGCACATTCAGCATTCTGAATCCATTTAACTTTTGAATTTATATTCACTTGTTTTACGAATTATTAGTAAAATTCAAAAACCCAACATTTTCATCATTTTTCATTTTTTTTTTTTTTAACTTTTTCACAATTTTCAGAATTTGAAATGTTGATCAAAACACCGTCTTAACTATTTTTGATGATTCCGTAGATCCAAGCACCCAATTAGAAAATGTTTGACTGCACATTCTGCATCATAAATCTATTTGACTTTTTATTTATATTTCATCACCACCTCATTTTAGTCACTTAAAATTTGTTAAATGAAAAACTTGAGATGAACAAAACCCCGAAACCAAGAGGCAGTTTTCGGGTGTTGCCCACAAACCTTTGGTGCCACGAGCGACAGGGCGAGGCGTGTAATTTGGGTCTTGGTAGCCCTCCTCCCTGAAGCGCTGCAAATACCTGGGAAACAGGTGTTAAGAAACTGGATAGACAAAGAAACGAAAAAAGAGTGTAGAAAAAATGGCGTTTTTTGAGTGGTTAATTGCCTCGTACTTAGAAAGAGGCTTGTCTTTTGTTTCCAGGCTTGATTTACAACCAGGGACAGTTAAGGGGACAATGAGCACAAGGTAGTGGCAGCAAGGTACTTAGGACCCTCAGTTGGCCACTGGTCAATAGACATTTGGGCCTTTGTTCCTCGAGGTAGAGGGAGAGTTTTGAGAGTGATGATGAGCACTGAGTGCAGTTGGGACCCGTCATTATCAGGCCCAAAGGGGCCAATGAGGTCATTGATTTCGGTGTCCCAAGGCTACTTTTTCAACTGTGTTGGCTGCGAGTTTTGGTAGTTGAAACCCTGGACCAGACCCAAGTTGGGGAAAGTAGGACAGAGGAAATTACCGATTAAAAAGTGGTTTAAAGATTTTATAGATTTTTTTTTTTTTTTTTTATGGTGGTGCTCTTGATCTGGAGGAAGTTTTATGGTGTTTGGGAGAAAGTTTTTTGTGATTTTAGAAATTTTTATAATTTTTTTTTTTTTTTTTTTTTTTTTTTTGGTGATATGGAGATTTTTATTTAGATTTTGAAAATTTTATTTAATTTTTTTTTTTTTTTTTTAGGTGATATGGAGATTTTTATTTAGATTTTGAAAATTTTATTTAATTTTTTTTTTTCTTAGTTGGGTTCTGAAAATTTTGGGATTTTTTTTTTTTTTTTTGTGTGTGTTTTGAAAATTTTAAGAAAATTTTGTGTTTGAGTTTTATTTACTTTTTGGTTTTGTTTTATAAAATTTGTAGACCTAAAAATTTATTATTTTTTGCATCTTGAAAAATTGGATAAAAACATTTTATTCAACATTTTAAAAATTTATACAAAATTTTCTGCTGAATTTCCAAATAGTTATTTACAATATTTACATTAAATTTCGAAAAATTTTAAGAGAAATTTTGATTTCTTTATGCATTAAAAATTATGCAATAAAAAAAATTTGTTAATTTTACAAATTTTATTAACAACCAAACAACCAAATTTCACTATTTTCTAAATAAAAATCCAAAAATATACGATTCACACCAGAAATGTTGTTTCATTCACTTCCTAAAAAAAATCCCAAAAAAAACCTAATTATTCTTATTTTTTCGTTTAAAGCTTAAAATTATACCTTTCAGTCCCTGAAATTGTATTCCAGTGCTTCATGTATAGGGTGGGTGGAAAATCTGATAGTGGAAGTGTCGAATGTCTTTGGATTCAGTTATGTATGGGATTCAAAATGGCACATCATCATGGGGTTCAAGGTTATTTTCTTTATTGTGTAGCATGTATGTTTAATTTATCAAGTCAGCACAGATTATAAAGTTTGTTGTTGTATGGCTTATGAAAGACAGCATTTTTCCTTCAGCCCCTCATTGATTTGAATGGAATTCATGTCCCTGCTGCAAGTGCAATTCATCTTGGCTGTATAAATGTTTTTAATTGAAAATCACTTTTGAAGTTATGCAAATTTTTCACAATATTGAGAAATCAAAAAATACTTTATTATTGAGTTTGTATTTACCTTATATTAAAATTAATAGTTATGGAATTGAGTCACGTGCTACAAAAATTGTTGTTTTGTGATCTTAATAGTTCCCAAATTTGCCACCAGTAGCAAAAAAGATGCAATTTCTGCTTTGGATTACTGGAGGACTCGAGGACAAAACGCTACTTTAATATTCGCATGTTAAACAGGACAAATCTCTTATATCCAGGTGCATAAAAAAAAATTAAAATTTAAGCTGAATTTAACAATACTTTTAACATTGGTTAAACTCAGATTAACTTTAACTTTCGTTGGTGTGGCTGGCCCTTAGAACTATTCTAACGAATAAATCCTATGGCTAGTGTCAAAAGTCTCACTATCTATCTATCGGCCTGACAGAGTGATGCAACAATGAGTGCTGCAACTTGTAAGATTCAACATCTTGGATTTCTGAGGTGGATGAAGAAACTGCACCCCATTTTGATGATGTCAATAATGTTAAATTATCTGATCGGCAGCACTTTTATAATTTAAAATTTATAATTTAATGTAAAATTTAAAGCATATTATAGTAACAATTAGGGTTTTCCATAGGTATACAATCAAAATTAATGCTTTAATTCATAATTTAGCATGGGATTTGTTTGATTTATACATATAACTCAAGAATTAAGGCATAAGTTTAAGGGGGAAAATGCTTATTGCAAATGCTACATGAAATAAATAATGCATCATCTTTAAAATACAAAATATTAAAAACATATTTTTCCAATTTAAACAATTTCCTGATGTAAAAAAGAAAAAACATCTTGAAAATCATGAGTTTTGCAAGTAATAGCAGCTTAAAACAAATCCTAAATGATCAGGTTCTAAGCATAATAGCTGTGCTGTTAGACAGCTGCACTTAATGTACTCATGTAAACAAGTTATTGTTTACACATGTTGCTTGTTAAAAGTTGAAGCAGGGTCAGTTTGCGTTTGAAATATCACCTGATAGTGGACTCTCCAACGGCTTAATTATTAATAATTATTTTTGATTATTTGTAATTACGGCACTAATTGAAATAATCTGCTTTAATGGAATTAATCAAGGTGATTGAATGTCCCCGTTGCAATTCGCTTTTAAAGATGCTGCAAATTCACTCCACGCTCCCCAGATGGCGCATCGCAATAGATTTTTAGATAGCGGATCTCTTCGACCGATTTGCCGTTGTTTTGCGTCCCGTGCGATCGAAATAAATAAATAAATTACATTACACAGAAAAATTGATCTCGTTGCTAGGTGGCGCCACCCATTCCTGAATTTATGACGATTCGAAAATATATCAGTCCGTTTGCGTGTAGAAAAATTAAACCGAGTCGTTCTCGATAAGATAAAACCCGGATTAAAAAGACAAAACCGGTTCCAAAAAACTGATTACGTAATGGCTGAAAAACAAAAGACCGGTTTCCCCGGCTTTTTTAGATACCCCGCAACGATGGCCACTCATTAAAGTCTCTTTCCCTTCCGTTTAATGCTCCGAAATTGATTATCCACGCGAATTTTCGTTACCAATCGCCTTTTACACGTACAATTTATAATCAAACCAACTTTTACAAACAGTCAAAAAAAAACTTTATTTATTTATTTTTTTTTTTTTTTGAAAATTTTTTTTCGGGTGTTGACAGAAAAGAAATTAAATTAAAAAAAACAAAGACATAAATCGATTTCAATAATTTAGTTTTCGGTGCAAATTTTTTTTTTTTTGTTTTCGAGTCTCGACCCACCTTTTGTGTCTTTGCCCCAAGTCAGGCGGTGCCATTTGAGCCATTAGCGAGGGTAGGTTGGTAGGTGAAAACATCAAGTTTTATCCTGCAGAGTAGCAAACTGGTTTTCTCGGTTCAGTCCGCATTACACAGTCGCTCGAGTGAGGTGTGCGCGTTTATCCGCTAGGATTTCGGCGTTGGAAAGGGTTAAAACGCGTTACAGCGGGAGAATGTTCGACGAGGTGAGTTCTGTTTGCACTTTTTCGAGCATCAGCTGAACTTTAAGTGATTTGTGTCCGCATTTCGCGCGACGTTGTCGAAAAGTCACGCGAGAAATTTATGATTTTTGCTCCGCTAAATGTGCTGCAAGCGCATTTCTCCTATATTCCCCTTTTCTTCTCCTTCTCCTTCTCTCTCTATCTGAGCCCCGTGTCTTCTTTTTATGGTCCGTGTGTGCAGATAATGATGACTGTATGTGCGCTCAACATTTTCCTGACATTTATGTCGCGCTTTTGCCGCCCGATGCGCCCGGTCCGAGTCGGGCAACCGGAACTTCTCCACGGCCCATCATTTTTGCGCTTTCGCTGCGATGCGATGCGATGCGTTTGTTTACATGTTCATTCCCAATTTTCCCGGTCTCTCCGGATATCTAAAAATACAAAAGATGTTAATTTGTGTGTTTCTAATGTTTGTTTGATTGAGGTGTGTACTTAAAAGTTTAAAATTATCTCGTTTTTTGGTTTGGTGGAAGTATTGCAATCGATGTTGATTGACACGTTATCGCCAATTTGATTTTGGTGTAATAATTCCGTATTTATATTAGTGTCTAAAAATTAAAAAAACGGCTTATAAATGTCTGTTTAATTGAGCCATACACTGGAGACATGAAAAAATGCCGATTTTTTGACGGAAATGTTGAAATCGATGCTGATTTATGAGTGATAAGTGCCGCCATTTTGATATGATAATCTCGCACTCGCACTGATTTCGATATGGGACGTAATCGTAATTGTGAATTTGGTGCATCGAATCGAATTTCTATGGGAATAATACACTAATTCCAACATATTCTGGATTTTTAATGTTTATTTTCTTGAAAATACGATTGAATTTGCACTATACAGGTGGCCATTTTGTTACGATAATCCCGCACTTGTTTATAAACTCACAGATGGCGGCGGTAAAAGCGAGTTGTCTTATTTTATTGCTGAAATCGGCGGAAAATCGTGAAAAAGGGGGAGAAAAGTACTTTTTTCTGGACGATTCGCCAATTTTTTTACACCAGCGTGAAATTTGATGTCTAAAAATACGCATTAAATCCACTTTGATTTACTCAACGCTACAAGATAACTTGTTAGCTTGGGGTGTGTTTGAAAGCACATTTCCCTTTTTAGCCCTTAAAGGAGGGGGAAAAGAGATAGAGGGGAGAGTTAGTGATAAGGGGGGAAAAAGAAAACACTAAAAACACCGAATTTTGCAGGTGTTGAAGCCCTTGAATTTTTAATTCGCTTTTTCATTCCCACTGAAAAAAAAAAAAAATTACAAAGTAATAAATTTAATGTTTTATTTCGGTTCATTTTTAATTTTTTTTTTAATTTTTTTTTTTTTAGGTTGTGATATCCGAAGTCACGCAATGAAGACCTTCAGCAACGCTCTAGTCGTTGTAGTGTTTTTAATTTTAAGTTTCGGGACCAGGGTTGGTTCGTCTGATAAACTAGGTAAGACATTTTGAATTATTTGATTTGCTTTTTATTTTTATTTTATTTTTATTTTTATTTTTATATTTATTTTATTGTGATGTTTTATGTGTGTAGTTGTTAAAGTTGTAAGCGGTACGAAGTTGAGTAAGGCTTTGATGGCTGTATGTGAGTTTTAGTGTGGAGAAATTTTGTTTCAACGACATTTTGTGACGAAAAGTGACACTTTAGTGACGAATTGTTACCCTTTAGTGCCTTTTTCGTGACGAATCCTTAATCCCCTTTCAAAATCGTGACGAAATCTACCGTTCCGCTAAATTTCGTCTCGAAAAAACAAGTTTACACCACATTTCGTCAACTAATTGAAAATTAGTTAACGAAACGTGGGTAAACTCACGAAAGTGCAACTTTAACCTTACAAATCGTACAAAAATTGCACTTTCGCGCATTGCAACACGTATTTCGTCTGTGTCACACTCACAGCCGAGATATCGTGTATCATTGCACCAAATCAACAATTAGTCACGTCGAAAACAAACAAATAAAACAAAACAAAACAAATCGTACCGTAACGCTTACAACGTTAAAAAAAAATTTAAAAAAAATGACGTCAAGTGACTAAAGTCGCCGCCTGGATGTGCTGACTGATTTTTTTGATCAAGTTTGGTGTTTCCAGGCGGTAATTATTGAGGAATTTGATAATGAGGGTTGTTGTGTTGGTGGTAGTAAATCATGTTTAGAAAACAGCCTGAGCTGGTGCGTCGTTCAGCTCCCCCTATCGTGCTTCCCTAGAGCACTTTTCGGCTCCCATTTTCGAAGATTCTGTTTCAAACTAACTCTATTTTGCACTCCATTTTCTGTTTATCTAATCCCAGGAAACGAGAAATTGCGGTGCATTCTGGGGGTGTTTGGAAGCAGTGACGTCATCGGTTCCATTTTGTCACTTTTATTTTAGGGGAAAATGAGAAATTTTGTTGAGTTTTTTCTATTTTTTTTTGTGTGGTTTTTTTTTGGGCGCCATGTTTGATTCATGTGGTTATGACGTCATCTGTTCTCGATATGGGAAAAGGAATGGAGGTGTTGAAATATTAAAAATTCATCAACAGAGGGTGTTTTCGATCGATAAATCATTAAATTGACCAGATAAATCACAAACTTGTGTTTTTTTTGTTACTGTTGGAGGTGAGGTAATAATTATTTTCGACCTGTCTATTTTGCCTGACCGATCGCGAACTGGTACAACCGGCCGGATAGCGCCCTTAAATGTTGCAATTTGAAATGCTATTTTTTTTATCACAAAATATCGACCGATCTATTTTTTCGCGATCGGTCTGGTCATTTAAGTAAGTTTCTCACATTCGAGAAATACTTCTAATTTTTATTGGTGAACTCGACCGGAAGAAATTTTTAGACGAACCGGTCGCAGATTTGATCATTTTGACCTTCCATTTTTATTTGGCTGGTCTTATCGGGCCACCTTGGGCGGAATGATTCAGCTCAAGGCTTCCAGTTGATTGTTTTCAGTTGAAAAAAAGAAGAAAAAGAGAAAAATTGAAAGTGGAAAAAGTTTTGTTTAGTTTTCAGCTTTTTTCCGAGTGAAAAATGCAGTATGAAAGTGGTGTGAAAATGAAACTTACACGAAGGGCAAATACTTGTAAAATGGAGTTTTAAAGCAAAGTTTTGCATGAATAATAGACGCGTGCGAATCGTGTTTGCTTGTTTGAGAGAAGAGGCTTTGCTGCCTGCAAATTCGTCCCTGGGGGCGAGGAATATTTAGGAGAACGACGTGAATGGTCAAGAAAGGAATGTGGACACGGTCAGTGACATCTGACGGACAAATCCGACTCCATTTTTGATTTCTTTTATTATTATTATTTTTATTATTATTATTATTATTGTTTTATCCATGAGGAAGGTGAGTTCAAGGATGTGAATTTTTTTTGTTTGGTTTTTTTTTTTTAGGGGGAGGGTGGGTAGGGTGAAAGAGTTAAAGTCACCTGAAAAAGGAATATAAGGGTGATATAAAGTATTGGGCGGGGTTGATTTTTTTTTTTTTTTTTTTTTAACTGAAAGTTGACTTGATTGAAATGTCATCTATGAGATTCGGAAAGATTTCTACAGATTTGAAAAGATTTTCAAAGATTTTTAGAGATTTTTGAGAATGTCGAAATTTTTGGAATTTCCTGCTTGTATAAATGACGTCACAAAACAATCTAAAATGGCCGCAATTCGATCAAAACACTGAAATTTAGGCCTAATTCACACCAAACCCAAGCCACTCAAAAGACTATTCTTTAGATTAGTAACCATTTTAGATTGGTCTAATTTTTGGTTCAGTAGTGTAGTTAAACAAGCCGAATTCGAATCTGGCTGTGGTTTTTGTCGTAAATGAGCCGAAGTTGCAAAAACAGCGTTTGAAGTTGCGAATCATGATAGCACAACTGAACTGGAAAAATACCAAAACTATTGTTTCATTTGTAAGTCTTACCGAACTTTCAAGACAAGCACGTGGGAGGATGTAGGATGTACAAGGTTAGGTTAGCACTGTAATGGCGATGCACTTGATTCCAGTTCAGTTGTCCGTATAGGGAATGTAGAATTTCCATTTAAAATCTCATTTAAACTTTAAAAAAAATTTAAATATCAATAAATCCCAAAAATAAAACAAACGGGCTTTGAACATGCCATTCACCAGTCATCTCTAAAAACAATCCAGTAAAAATCAACTTTTTCTCAACTTTACATCTTACATTTTCACGTAGTGTGTGACTCAGGTAATTGCATAGTGATTTTTTTTTTTAAGGTGGGTTTAAGGGAGATTTGATTTGAAAGTGAGTGAGTGAAGAAAGGAAATGAATTTTTTCCCTAAACTTTGCTATTATAATACAATGCATGGAAATTGAAGTCAATTTTGTACCGGGCCGTTGCTTGAAGTGGCATGAATAAAAGAAGACATTTTATTTATATATATATATATATATATCGAGGATTCTGTTGGCGTTTGCAACTCTTTTTCATTCCCCAATTCGGAAAATAATCTACATAAATAGAAAGGTGTTTTATTGATCTGTTTGCACTCACCTGGGCGCCCCCTATTGGCATTCCCTATTCATTGCAACCTTCCTTCCTACTCCATGTGCTGTGTGTTTACCAACATACTGAGCACTTACTTTTTATTTTATTTCACTTTATTTTATCTTGCCACCTTTTTTTTTCCTGGGAATACAAAGTGGGTTTGGAATTGAAGAATTAGGATTTGCTATTTGGTTTGAAGGTTTGCTTAAGGTTTCAATTTCTCGGTCTTTCGGTTGCTCGAAATTCAATAACAGAAAGTTTGCGATTTTAAATTTTCTTTAAGTTATGAAATAGAACTTTTTAGAATGGAGTTAAACATGAGTGAATTTTCAGTAGGTGCGTTCGTTTATTATTTGCACTTGTGACTTGTGTAAAGCAGGTTTGAACTGGTTTAAATTGACATTTACAAGCTTTTGACGTCATATTTTAGCAATTAGATCGAGAAAATCACAAGTTTCATTCAAGCCAACTATTTACACTGGACTTTACACATGAGCAAAAAATAAATAAACTCGCCTTGAGTTTTTATAAAACAATAGGTGGTTTTTTTTTTGTTATTTCCACACGTTTAAATCAAGGTTAAACTAGTTTAAATTGTAATCAACTCATTTTTGACGTCATATTTTATCAGTTAGATCGAGAAAAATGACAAGTTTACTCAAGACAACTTATTTACACATGTGCAAAAAATAAACCTACTGTCATTTCTACTAGATACAAAATGAAAAAGTACAATACTACAGCCAAAGAATTAGTCTCTGACTTGTCTGAAGCTTATGTTGTAGTATGCTCAGTTCAACCCATCTGACTTTTTGACCCCATTTGACCGCCATTTTTCTATCAATAAAAGTGTTGTAAAATAACTGGCAAGTAAAACACTAAAAACACAGAGTTTATAATCTTAAGTGGTGTTAACTTACGCTTAAAATGATGTATTCTTAATTCGGACCAATCAGGTTGAAGATCGCCATCTTTGATCTAGTACAGATGCTTGCTACTGGCTTAATTAAAAAGTTAAGTAAAAGTTAACGCTTAATTTAAAACAGTTTTAAATTAAGAAAACTTTGACTTACTTGTTAGTATCCCACAATGCACGTTAATTTTTTTCTGAAGTTAAGTGCAAGTGAGAAACTCATCTTTTCAGTAAATAAAATGGAGATTTATTCTGCTTTGTACCATATCTGTAAATCTAAGTAGGCAAAGTGGTTGCCAAAAATGTGTATAATGTGAGATGCACTTTCTTTCCACACACATAAATATTAAATGAACTCAAATAATGTAAATTCCGTTAGTTGCAAATCTAACAAAAACCCTATGCAGTTTTATCACTATAGATCAGTCTAATTTTTTTATAAATCTGTATTTTAAAATCCAAAAGTCAGCCATTGGACAATGGTTACTTTTACATTGATTTTTATTACATTGATTTAAACATCACACTTGAGCAGAAAACTGACAGTCACAATTATTTGCTTGTTTCTAGTTATGTTATTATTCAATATACTTGATTACCAATAGCAAAATACAGGTCATGAATAATTCATAAGGTTAAAATTTACAAAATACTTTTTATTTTTCATGAAATTTACATCAAGCTGCAAATTAAATGCTAAACCATATTGACCTCAAACAATTTTTTTTCCAAGTTTAAAAAAAAAAAAAAGGAGAAATTTTAAGTGTTTGTTTATGAATATTTTTCATTACAATGCAACAAAATAATTGCTTTTTGTGTATCATTATACAAAGTGGGCAAAAAAATAGCTGAATGGAAAGAGAATGACTTTCATTCACCTACAAGTATGGAAATTAGGCTTAAAATAATTTATATACTAGTTATGTTATTTATTTATATGCATGAAGCTTGTGTTTGTTCAGAATATTAAAACATGGCTGGATCTTATCAGCAAAAGAAGTTTGGAAATTTCTACAAGAAATATTTTCTGTGAAAAATTTTATGTAATTTTTTTCATTTTATTAAACAAGGACTTTGCATTTTTAATTTCATTTTTCCACTTTTATTTTTTATTTTTTTGCTAAAGTTTGGCTTTAAGCTATGAAAACATGTTTTTCATTTTTTATCTTCTTTTTATTTTTCATGACATTTAATGGTAGTAAAACTTAATGCAAGTAGATATCATGAAGTTTGAATTAGAAAGATTTGGGTCATGATAATCTGATTATAAACTAAAAATATTTGTATCTTTTTAATGCCCATATTTAAGATTAAGAGCAGATAATCCAGGTAAGTTATGATAAGTCTGAGTTAAAGGAGTTACTGCAATGCAAGACTGAGTTGACACAAAGTTTTTCCCACCTGGTGTTGAAGTTTGGGACTTGGTTGTATTGTATCTTAAAATGTATCTAATTATTATTATATTAAATTGTGCAGCAAAGTTGTGTAGAAGGTAAGATTTTTATCTGAATGTTTAACAGTAATTTTAGTTTATTGTTAGAAGTTTGGTTTTTTTTTTAACTTTCAAGGTAACACATTGTATGTAAATATCTTATAAATAATGAATTTTATGCTTTTATCATTATAATACACTGCATAAGTCTATTAGAATATAAATTTTAGTTATACATTATTTATTACAATTCTTTAACAGGTTACTTTTATGGACTTTACTTTACTTTACTTTTGTTGAGTTGATGACTAGAGTTTCGAACCGTCGAAACCTAATTTTAGACTCAAAAAAATTTATTCCTAAAAAATTTCGCAGATTTAAATGAAAGTTGTCTTAGATCTATACATATACAGTAACATCGAGAAAAGTGATTAGTTTACACAACACAACTATTTTGCACTGGATTTTACACTTGTGTAAACAATAAACGAACCCACCTATTGTATCGTGCTAACACAATCGACTTTTCGGAACCGCCGGATTTAATCCGCGGCTGACCCCATCCTGCCCGAACCTCGACGGCAACTTAGTGTCAAATCGCCGGTTCGCTTTAACCTCGACCGCTGTTTACCGCAACCCACTCCCTTCTGTTTTTCGAGGTTATTCCTCTATTAATCACTTGATGAAGCGTTTGGCAAAAGAAAAAAAAAGAAGAAAATAAATCCTCAAGATGAGGGTTTGTCGGAGTGGACGCATTAATCAAGCGGCAAACGGATCGGTCAGGTGAAACTCGGCTGTGGAAGGTCAGTTGCCTTCCATTCTCATTAGTATGCAAGATTGTTGCTGCCAGTGCTCATTAGGGGTCTCGAATCAACTGTAAATTAAGAGACTCTGGCCCCATGAAATCGGCTTAAGTCGGGCTTGAGTCTCTCGACTGTCACGTGATCTCGTAACCCCTCTTTTTTTTACCTTTTATCTCAACTGTAAAAAGTTTTAGTTAAGAAATGGGAGAAAAATTTAAATTCATAAAATTTTAAAATTATAATTTTGACAGTTCAGAAACACATGGCGAATTGTAAAGAGAACATTAGATTCTGTGAAATTATATTTTACTCAAATTATACTTGTAACTCATACTTATAACGTATATAAACAAGCCATGAGTTGACTTTCAACTAAAAGCTTAACTTTATACATAGCTTTATAAGTTAACTGGTTTGCCACAAACTTAGGTCGTGAGCATGCGCAGTTCGACCTTTGTGACCAGTTAGGTGCCCGCCATCTTTTCTCGGTCTATAACAAGTAAGCTGTCGTAAAGAACTGTCAGGTAACGAGATTTAAGCATTTAACGTTTTAAACATTTTTGAATTCTTATTAATTTTAAAGTACTAATTCGATTTATTTTACAACGAATTTCGGTTTTTGTTGTTGTTGTTGTTTTATAACTTATAAGTTTAGATTTGCAAAGTAAATTACTTATGACTTCCAACTTGCAGCTTTTTACTTATATATCTGTTTATAAGTTATACTTTGGGGAAAAGTTTCGCAAACTTTTATTTTGACATGTTATTGACGTTTTTTTTTACTTTTTAACTTGAAAAACTACATCAAGTCTAGGGGAAAACACGCCACTTTTGTAAAATTTTATGAGCTTTTTTCCAGTAATTTTACAGATCCTTTTTGCGGTGTAGGTTTATCTTGATAGTTTTTACTTCTTTTTTTCCACTCCTTTCCAACTGTTGTTAGTTGGTGTGGCAACAGGGTGTGGGTAGGTGTAAGAGGTTTTTGTTATGCTTGAGAACAGTGTTGTGAATGGGATCTATGAGTAATTTGTGAAAGATGTAGTGTGGCAAATGTGTTTGTTAATATTTGATGAGCTGGAGATTATGTTTGTGTGCAGTTTTGTTTCTTCATGCCATGTGTTGTTGTGTTGGTAGTGAGGTGGGAAAGATATGTAAAAAAAAAAAAAAAAAAATTTAAAAGTAAAAATGTTTTTCCATCCCACTTACCTATGATTGCTCTGTTAAAAATTCATAGTTTTTGGAAATTGTTTGTTGGTGATAAGGACTTGGGAAAAAAAGAGTGGTTTTTGTGCTGGTGAAAGAATAAAAAGGAGTAATGAAATTAAATTTTTAATTTTTTTTTCTTCTTTTCTTGAAATCTCTTAATTGTGACTGCAGTTTGCACAATTGTATGGTTTTGGCTGCAGTCCCATTTTGGGTTTATAGAAAAATGTAGCACATACTAGTTGAAATGAAAGTGCTACTGACATTAAAAAAATGGGAATGAAAAAAGTGAAAATGGTGTTAAAAATGCAATTAAAATGGATTATTACTGCACAAGTGTGGGAATTTATATGAAATTTTAATTTTAAGATTTTTTTTTTTTGGAGAGGGGGAGAAATTTGTGATTTAAGAATGTGGTCACATATTAAGATTAGAATTATCTGGAGTTTTATTAGAGTTGGAGCATAGCTAATAAATCATTTTTGCACTTAAAGGAAAGTTGAAAAATTTTAATCAATTAGATTTTAGAGGTTTTATTTTATCTTTGGAGTGTTTTAATGTCTTGTTATGTGACAAGTTGTATGTGAAATGGACTGTGGGTGTATTTGAGGTATAAATTATGAATTAGGGTTTGACAAACTGCACTGTAAATCTAAACAGCTAAAATTGAGGTTTTTTAAGAGTCTAAAGGTGAAGTCATTTTCTAGATATTTGAGCGGCCTAAAAATAATGCATTGGACAAACAAGTAGCATATGTTAGAAATCTAATTCTACATTAAATTGTTAGAAAATACTATATTTTAGACAGTGTTCACTTTATAAATGTACAATTTAGTCTTACATCTGAGTTGAAGCAAATTTTAAACGTTTGGATTTACACCGTGAAGGTTTAGAAAGATTTATATAAGGTTTCTTTTATATTTTGCATTAACATTTGGAGTCTTTTTTTTTATACTTACAAGATTTGAAAGATTTGTGATAGTTTTCTTTAAAATTTGCAAAAATTTACGAAGATTTATGAACGATTTATAAATAATTTTGCATTTAAAATCAGAGATTTAAAAGATTTTCAAATTGATTTTCAGAGATTTGTAAGGATTTATACAGATTTGTGAAGATTTTTTTTTAAAGATTTATCATTATTTGATTAGATTTATTCAGATTTCAGTTTTTTGAGATTTTCAATAGATATATCTGACTTTTCGTCATCAATGCACGTTACTCTATTCTTGCATGAAAACCACGTCAGAATTGAGAAAACAGTAACTCCCGATTCACCCGCATGCCAAAAAATTAAAAATGGAATATTTGCCGGAAGAAAAATGGAATAATGTGAATAAAGACGGCACGGGAAGTTGATTGTAATTGGAATTCCAACGATATTAGTAGTAGTGCATCATTAACACACAAGTGAGACTCATGTCTGAGGGAATTTTATGCGATGTTCAGTTTTTTTTTCTGCTTCCTCCTCTTCTTCTTCTTGTGCCACACAAATTCCTCTGTTCCTCTTCTCTCTTTTCTAATTACATTCTTCACATGATGTAATTGTTTTATGATTATGTCGCGAGATGTCGCATTTAATTGAAAATTTTCACATGTCAAGAGAGTTGAAATTTTATGAGGCATTTTTTTTTAACTTTTCTTTTCTCTTAATAATTTGCTGCTTAATGTCGTGCACAACTTGCTTAAAGTTATTCAGCATCACTAAAGGGACCTCTAAAACGGGATTTATATCATCGTTGCTTTTTGCATCATTTTAATTGACAACTGTAATAATACTGTACAACTTTGATGGCCACAGTCGGCCTGTCACAAAACATAAAAATGATTGAAGTTAATGGCAATATCTATTAATCCTATTTCTATTGTAGTTGGTAATGCCAGAATAGTTATGAGTACTTTCAGATAGAAGTACAACACTTATCCCTAATTCAGTGAAATGTTACAATAGTGGAGACTTATCAAATCGGATTGACCAATCTAGGACTAAAAATCAATAGTTGCATTCAATCTCAGAAAAGTCACTTTAACTTTTTCTTTTTAAAAAGATACTTTTTAAGAATAAGTGACTTGTTTGAAAACACTATTATAAACCTTTACGACCCAGATTTTGGGTTAAAGCAATTTGACAAACAACAAAGTGACTTCAAGGATTACTTTTTGAAAAGTTACTTTTTACGAAAATGATGGAAAAAATGTCATTTTTGGCTTGAAATTTAAAAGAAGAGGTTCTCTACTTTATCCATCACAGATTGTCACGATATTAAGACCAAATAGTCATCTTATTAAGCACGACTGCTGATTGGCTAGTTTACTACTTAGCTGTTGTCTGCTTTTGTGGACACTTGTGAACATTACTGACACTTGCAATGTAACCACAAGTCTGAAACATGGAAATTCCAAACTCATGCCATGATCTAAATCCATCTGGAATATTTATCCTCCATGGATTTCAAAACAGCTTGCTGCATCTCCACCAATTTCTATCTGGTTTTAAAGCCTTGCAGTACTTAATGCAATTTTAAGTGGCATCTTGTGACTTGAGGATGCAAATGATTTAGTTATGACTGAACTTTCAGTTTGCAGAGGAATAATCAAAAAAAAAAGAAAGAAGATAGTGCAGCAAGTGAGGAAATATTTGTGCAAAACACATGTTTTATTGAGCTATAAGAGTTGGCAGAGTGGGATTTGTAGGAGGAAAATTAGGTCAGTGCTGTAATATAAATATGCTGTTTCATTAACACTTTATATACCTTGAGGAAGAGGAATGTTTGAGGTGCTGAAATTTCATTAAAATCTTAACTTGTTTCTTTTAAGGTCACAGCAATATTATTTTTCCTCTAGAGAAAAAATAACAATAACAACAAGGTCTAATTTTGCAGGAACAAAACAACAGTAAAGTGTCATGTGTTATTTTTGTATACTTTATTGCTTAGAAAATTATATGTACCGAATCGGGCCAACTGCAAAGCGTTACCTTATGACCGTGGCACACTAGACGCGATTCGCGTCGCAGAGGCGTCGCGCGACGACAAAATCCGCGCGATTCGCAATTCGCATCGCTACGTGGTGCACACTAGGAAGCGATGCGAATGTTATCGCGTGTCGGGAATCACGTGACACAACAAACACATTCATTATCCGTTTTGAACTTGAACT
>JAQFZP010000340.1:0-40145 GCA_034695745.1 Geophilus truncorum
TCGTGACCGGCCACCTCTCAAATCCGGCCACTTTTTCCGGCCCCCTCCTATGTCCGGATTTGAGGGCGTTGACTGTACAATATATTTTACAGTAAAATTAAAAGCTCCATCAATCCTTACCAATACAATAACTATGGTACCATAACTCATCAAAAATCAAGAAAACCTAAAAACTTATGTTACCACTAAGCTAACAAAACACCTTAATTGGTACAAATAAAATTTAAAAAAAAAGTGTCTTCCCTTGCTATAATTGCGGTTATTTGAGTCTCCAGTGTTCGTGTGCATAGTATTTATTCACGTGTCGCTGCTTTACACATCTTACCACAGGGCGTGAAACGTGACTGTGCTCGACTGTTTTACAATCACACGTCTTTTTACTGGTGCTCTCCATCAGTGGTGCTGAGTCACGAGTCTTAACACAAACACAACCAATTTTTTTCCAAACCAATAAAACAGTAAAAAATTGAATACAAATCTACAACGAATAAGAAAAAACTTAGATTGAAAATAAAAATTTCAAAGGTGCATATCTCCGGGTCAACGTTTTTTCGTGAATTTATTCGACGTACAAAAAGTCTCGAATAAACAAAACCAAAAAAAAAAGTTAAATTTTAATTTGATTAAAAATTTGAAATGAAAAATGTAAGATGTTTTCGCTGCATATTTTATTGTTGTGTTTGATACAAAAAATATTGATTTATTGATCGCAGTTGTCGTTAAGCACATTTGATTTATGGTTGATACCAACTTATAAAGTATTAGCAGTAATTGCTCAATTGATTCTCCCTATCAATCAACACATTTGCCGCTTGAGGTTTCACTGTAAACCGGTTAAGTAAACCTAAGCTACTCTGCAATACAGGAGCTGAATTTGCTAAAAGTCATCTACTAAATGACGTCACATTATTTTTCTAAAGTGAAATATCTATTTTAAGAAAATTTAGAACACCATTAGAGATTCCAATTATTGTGCCTTTCATACGAAAAATATTCGAAATTTGTCACAAGATGGCATTATAATTAGCAATTAAGATATTTGTAAAAAAAAAAAAAAAAAAAAAAGTTTAAAGCAAAGAAGAAGTTTAGGCTAAGCGATTCAGAAAAGGAAAAAAATTAAGTCATGGTTGGTTACTTGTTCCATGTCTACCCAGCAATCTGTATAGCTCTTTTCTTTCCCTTATCACAAATTCCCAAGTCAGTTCCAACGAAGCCCGAATCAGAAAAGAGAGACCGAACACCACAATTCCATTCAACGAAGAGCGGGATGCCAAACATTTCACACAAGTTAAATGAGGTGCACAAAAGGAAAAGAGAAAAAAATAGAGAAAAAGGAACCACAGTGACAAAGAAAAACATCTTTGTATTCTGGCAAAAATTCCATTAGAATTTCGGCCGGATTAAGTGGAAATTCCATTGATTTTCCTTGAAATTCATTTACTCGTGGAAGCGGCAATAAATTTCGGCAACCAATACTGGTAAATACCTTTTGTTCGCAGTTCCACCTACTAATCCACTTTGAGCAGTCGACATTTTATGCCCTGCCAAAAAAGGAAGTGAGGAATTGTTCTTTCTCTTTCTCCATGGCCCATTGTTCCTGTTGTAAATTTCATTCTGACATCTTGTTAGCTAAGATTGCCCCGAGGTCAGACAATTTTATAGGATTTTCTCTGGTCGTTTGCCGCTAAGATTCTTTTCTTCTTTTTCCTGTCAATAGACAGAGAAAACATATATGGCCAACTGCAACAAGAGGAGATAAGCTACTTTTGCTTACAGCTGCAGATGGATGTCTCAATTATTGACCAGAAAAACCACAACTTAAAACAATAACTGAAATTCTTCTTTAAAAACTTCCTTAAACAAGTTCCAAGATAAGAATTTTTTTTTTTACGTTAAGCGAAAGATTTACCTCCAGCGTTATGTTCAGGCACATGTTTCCTAAGCTAACAAGCTACTCGTTACAGCTTATAAATGTAAGGAAAAAGTGAACAAATCTTTATCTTAGGAGCATCTAAGAAAGCTGTTACAAGATTTTTTTTCTAAAGGAACAGCTCTGCAAACTCTCTCATATCTAATCCTCAGTAACAAAAATACAGTGTGATTCTGATTATAAAAGAAATGTACAGATTCAACATTGTGTTACATCAAAACTATTGCAGATATTGACATTTACTTTACATGGGTTTGTAGAGAAACTCAAAAAGATTTTTTTTAACAAGTAATTGAAGATGCTGAATGTGTGCATCTTGGGTCACATGGCAGATATCGAGACAAAACTTAAATTCGATAAGCAAAAACAATTTTGAGTTTCTCTACAAACCCATGTACAGTAAATGTCAATATCTGCAATAATTTTGCTGTAATCCAATGTCGAAACTGTATATTTCTTTTGTAATCACCCTGTATTTTGATCTGCAATGTTCTATAAAAGTCCCAAGTCATCCACCGCTCATCCGTAACAGCTTTGTCGATGAATCAATTTCCCACTCATTTGCATCATCATTCTGGTCCTTCCACCAAACACACAAAGCCTACTAATTGTTTCAAACTTAACCACTTCCACTTTAACCCACCAACTGCCACTTTAATGCCCCAATTTCCATACACTCAGTGCAAAACCCATTCTCAAGCACCCAGAAACTCGCAAGTGCTAATCAAGGAGCTTAAGACGGCACGAGCCAAGAAGCAGATTGCTTTTCCCTTACCAAGTTGCCAATACATCAGCTCGCAGGGTCAATTAAGCGGCATCTCTTAATTTGATGAATAACAAGTAGCCCATTGTCTGGTGTAAACTCGCTGCCCCAAATTGGATCTCTTCTGCTCGAGGAAGAGAACAAGTTCCCGGATTGGCTTAAAAAAGGTGTTGATTTCTTAGCTCAGCATGCAACCACACAATCATTCACTGCCCCGTCCCTTTGTGCCACTTTATTGGCTCAAAATGGCTTTGCCCCAAATTGGTCCTAGTTGAGGGTCATGAGGTGAAAGCAATCCACACATGTGACTTCATCATGACATTACTTTTTTCACTCTTAAATCACTCAGTCAGTGTCAATGCTCAGACTCATTTCAAATTGTGAGATTAAAAGTAGTCCCACGTAGAAAAAATACTAAATATATTTTATTAGTGTATAAGCAGAGTATCGAACCGACATTTTTTTCTACTCCTGTTTTTGTTCCGGTTCGGGCATTTATAGAAATTTCGGTTCAGGTTTAGCTTTCACTCTGAACTGAGTTTTTTACACTGGTTCGAACCAAAAAAAAAAAAAAAACTGATATTGTGAATTGTGGAACGTTTTAGGAATGTTAACCAACTTATATTTGATAACTTATAGGGTCAATTAACGTTCTTAAAACAAAAATAAAACATTTTTATGTATTATTATTTTTAAATCTAAAACCAAAACAAGAGAAAATTGGCACTGGTTTTGTTTTAGACAAATTTGAAAAATATAAAAAACTGAAATAAACTGAAAAATAAATAACAGTTTTTGTTCCAATTTTCGATTCAAATGTTAAATCTTTTCGGTTTGATTCTGATTTCATTCCAGCTGAAAATTTCGTTTTTTATCGGTTTTCAATTTTCGTGCCGATCCGATTTGAATCCCTGTTAATACTGTAAGTACAAAGCTCCTAACTTCAATTTTAATGGTTCAGTCGCCATCATTTTGCAACGTATACTTTGTCTCATTGTTATAATCATTTTTCAAAACCACTAGTGACAATTTCCTAACTTTACGGCGTAATCCAATAACAATTCATTACAAATTCTGCAACTTATTAGAGCTATTAAATATTAAAAACAATTTACGCTGAAACCAACGATTTCTTTTATGTAAAAGCAAAACTATTCAGAAAAATAAAAATGGAAAAACCAATAAAATCCCCTTCTACAAAACGTGCGGTTTCTTTGGCAGTCGACTATGAATTTTTCAGTAACCAGACACAGGAAATGCATTTCTTATGAACATTGTTTATAAAACATTCATCACGCAAACCAAATCCCACACACAATGCGCACATTCATCTGCTTATTGCAACCGGTCTTAAAAACATACATTGTATTATGGAAAAATAATGCTTCAATTTCTTTTATAATTCCACCAATAAATATTTATTTACATCCGCTACCAGTAATTCAAATTTAAAAAAATTCTTTCTTCAATATTGCAATATTTTCATAAAGGTGATACAATTAGTTGCTGGTTTCCTCCAAAGTTCAGTACGGTAATTTGCATAAATTAGTTTCTTACAAGAAGGAAAAAAAAAATTATTCAATTCTTTGTAAACAAATTCGGAATTTGAAAATTTGTAATTTTTGTCTGTTGGAGAAATTGCAAAATTTATATAATTAGTATGAAAATCAACGAATTTCAATTTTAAAAATTTCGTGATTTTAAATTTATGTTTGGCATAGTTAATTTCAAGTTCGCAAAGAGAAATTTAAAATTTTTAAATTTAAAATTTAAAATTTTTAAATTAAATTTGAATTTTTTTTTTTTATCGATTTTACTGATGTTTGAACAAAAATTCTACCAGTAACAGGTTCTTTTCAAAATTAGGTAAAATTAGAATCCCTACTCCAAACCAACTATTTAGCATTCATCTTCTTCAAAACTCACTACCCCAGTGTTGGAAATAGAAACGGACAAGATAAACAGCTTCCCAGGGCGAATTCCAAATTTCATTAAACAATCCATATGGCATAGGTGCATAATAAACATGTCTGACCCGGCTAGCAGAAAATACAATGTGCACCTCCATTTAATCGGCTGTGATGCGCAACCAACTAAGTGTTATGAGCACATTTCATGCAGGATCACACGTTTAATTTGCTGCCTCATAAGCTGGAAGGAAAAGTCTGTCAACCCCAATAACCTAAAGCAACGCCATCTTGATCCCTTCCATGCAATGCAGGAAAGCAGTGTGTCCTATTAACCTCATTTGCTTGTTAAGGTAAAAAAAAATATCAATAAATAAATGGTAATCGTTTCATCGTTGACAGTGTGACTAAAGTCGAACTTGATGTTAAAAGATGAGTGACAGTCATTGGTAGAGGCATTCTTATTTCCCTTATTCAAGTGAACATAAAAATAGTGTATAATCGATTTAAGAAATATCTTATGTCAGTCTAAAAAAATCGATTAAGCATCAAAATATTTCTAAAGTTTTTTTTGTTTTTTTCACTAGAGATTGTATTTGTGGAATTTTTATATTAAACAATGGTCTCTGATACTGTACTCTATTTCTAGATTTAAAGGTGCAGGTCAAAATATTGCAATACTTTCGCCCCCGAATTAGACGCGCAGGTTTTAGGGGTGACGAAAACAATAAAAGCGCTCCCGTAACATTTTTAGTACGTTACGACATAAAATGACAAAAAAAAAAATGTTAGAATAATCACCGAATTACCAAGAAACAACGTGCGTAACTCTAAATCGAGAAATACGGTATTCCCTCAAAATTTGCATTATGGTGATTGTAAGAAAACAAGGATTCGGCTTGTCTGCAAATACCTTGGCTTATCTGTAAAACTTTGCCACCTATTATTAAAATTTAGAACTTCACAGTAACATCTAAGCTACACTTTTAATCTTTCTAACAATAGACCAAATCACACCACCCTACAAAATATCCAACAAGAAATAAAGCTACAGCAGCAATCAATAGCGTGTTTTATAACTCCTTTAAAATTGATAGTTCTTAAACTATGTTTCATTATTTACTTTTTTATTCGCTCGTACCGGTCAATAAATTTCATCTTTCGCCGCCTCCGATATTGAGCAGCGAGCACGCGAAACTCGATAGAGGCATTGCTTATAATTTTTTTTTCCTCATTCTATTTTTGACATTTCCGCCACCAGACATTGTGTAAAAAATTAAAAATTCATCAAGTTGACAAAAACAATTGCTTGGATAATTTATCTGAAAAGCTCAATTAAAGTGATTTCATTACTCTAAAGAATCTAATTGTGGCTTTAATCTAGATCAACAATTATACTGACTTTGTTAAAGCCTTATATTCAGTTATCTGCTTGGTTTCTACAGAGGTAATCCCCCAGACAGTAATCAATAACCAGCAGTATCCCACCATTGTACTTTTATCTTGCTGAGAGTCTCAAACTCATTTCTCAAAGCAGTACCATTGCAAGGTCAAGTTTGAGTCAGAAATAAAAAAATAAATAAAACAATATAAACAGTATTACTTGCATTAAAGTGCTCAAAAATAACTAAATTAGTCAAAACTGTGAAATCAACCAAAAAGATAATTTGTCATCTTAGTTAGAATTATCACATCCCTGTTTTCTATTTATCCAAATTAAAAATTATTTTAGTTCCAGTAATGGCCATATTGGCGCTTTTCTAAACTCATACACACTACAAACCCAAATAAAGAAATAGCAAATTTTCTTTTGTTTTGAATTCATCTATTTTAGTTTCAACACTTACTATTGTTGATTTTTAACTTCCATAATCCATAAACTTTCTGCCATTGATTGGTATTTCTAAGTAAATGCTTCTCATCATCATGCAGACAGTCATTGAAAACAACTGTAAATGCAAATAAAATAATTATCATTACAATACTTAAAAAAAAGTAAATTCTCATAAATAAATAAAACTTGACCGATCATAAAATAACAATTAAAACAATTGCTCCACAACACAAACCATCGCCTCCAATCAGTAGGATATTAAAACGCCGTTTACAAGGTTTACAGAATGAAATCCTGCGCAACCGCACAAAATGCCACGGGTAAGATTGCAGAGGCAAGCAGAAAAGTGCAGAAGCCTCGAGGGGCACATGCACAACAAGATTCACATCCTTACATTTCGCACGCAGGAAACTTGGCCATTACTTTTCGCCATTTTGTGCTCTTCCGTGCGTGCAGCTTGGGCAAATGAGAGCGAAACGGGCCACGATTTGTGTGAATAACTTCTCAGCCCAACAGAAAACGATGGAGTCTTTTTATTGTAAGGCTTCCTTCATTCGACACCGAGGGGCTCGTTTCCCCTAACCGGAGTCTTTTTTAATGCTTTTTTTCTCTCACTGCTCTTCCTTTTTCTTTCTTTAAACTAAATGTACCTTGCTTAATTATGCGTTGGGATAATACTGGGACATTTCGTTAGAGATTTTTATCTAATTTTCTTCTCGAATTGAGAGATAAATGCATTAATTGACACAGAACTATTTGTAAAAAAATTACCTACAGTAAAGTACAAATGAAGAAATAAAAGTGTAAAAAAAAACGTAATAATATCTTTAACCCCTAGTTTACCGACGATTTTTACATCATTTTGCTTCTGACCCTGTATCAAATGTCACATGGTTTAGATCTTTCTATCTCTCGCTAGTTAAAACGCGCATAAATTAAGGAAGATAAAAACGGTACCGGTAACAATTTCGTTTCTTTATTAAAACATAATTTAAGCCTTAGAAAAAAATTGTGGAAATAACAGCGAAGAAATTTGGCTTTTAAAACTGATGCTTGTAATATTTGTCACATAAGTTGGTAAACGAAAGATTAAAAGACAAACTTTGTTGTAAATATTACATCATAAAATAATGGATTTACATATTAAATCATTGATTTCACTACTAAACGTGCTTTACACTTACTTTAGATGTAAATTAATTCCTATATTTCGTATGTATAATTGATAAAATACATATCAACTACATCTTTATAATCCCATTTTATTAAAATTCATTATTTACCATAAACCAAACTAACAGAAATATTTCCAAAATTTAAATTTTAATGTTCAAACAAACTTACCAAACAACCGTTAATCATTTATAAAAATCTCATGTAAGTTTATCAAAAATTAAAAATGAGCTTTAATTTGAACTATTTCTATATTCAATTCAATTCCAAAACACCACGTTTTATTTATACACCTGAATGTAATAAAATAAATATTAATAACAACGAACCTCCACTCGAATTCAATTCATCTTTCCATTATTCGCACACCGCTTATTGAAAAACTCTTCTTCTTTTATATAACCTCCAAAATTAAATTTTACAACTTCTCACCGACACATCCAAATAGCTAATAAAAAAGGGAATGGCTGGATGATTGATGACAGCAGATCTCATTAAAAAAATGTCAGCAATACTGACTGAGAATAAAATTATTTTCACTTAAAAAAAAAAAAAGTTTAAAAATTCCACAAAATACCCACATCCTTCCCTGCATAGCTTTAATTCTCCAACAACGACAAACCAACCAAATAAACAAACAAACACTTAGTACACATTACAACTGAGAATTATTCTCAGATCCCATCTAATCTCACTACAGACCCAATTAATTACTGCTTCCATAACTCGTGCAAAACATTCCTCTTTCTCCCACCAGTGTGCGCTGAAGGAGTCTCTTTAAACCTACAGCTTCAACCAGTGTGTAGATCCTGGGGACTTTAAAAGTTGACTTGAATAAATCGCTTAAAAGTGAAGATAACACCCTTCACAGCACTGCTTGGTGCTGTTGCTCCTATAAGTTATCTTGCGCAGTCGCAGTCCCCATGGATTTTGACCCTTACTGTGTAGCAGACTGATCAAGTTTGGAGCAGATAGGCCTATATAGCTCAACGCTATTTGCACTGCATTGGCTGCTTCTTAATTATTCAGCGAGTCAAAAATCTAATTCCAACTATTTGTCTCCTCAATAATTCATTGCTCGCCAAGTCTGATATCTTTTGCAGCGAACATTCTATGTTTGATCAGGTTAATAATACAAGTATAACTTGATTACGCTTTCTGAATTTGTTGTTTGATTTCTTGAATTTTGTAGAAATCTGACAGTAGATGTAATAAAAATATTAAGAACGACTTAGATGATGGCAAAGTTGTAGAGGGAACAATATTTTAAGTTGCAGTGAAGATGAGATTAAGTACAGTAACTGCATTTAATTGTAGATACCTGTACTTCAAATTTTAAATATTTGATTATGTTTCAGTTTATCGTAATCAAGAATTGTATTCATAAAAAAAAAAACTTACGGAATTTAATTTTGCACGAGTAAACCGTTCGAAAAATTTTAGATTCTCAAAATTTTGCATAACATTTTTTGTTGTAGATTTAATCAAATTCCTGTGTAATGATTTTCACTTACTTGGATATATAAATTTATACACTTTTAATAATGCACCCTTAATTCTAACGGTAAATAACGATTTTTAAAAATAATTATACCGTATTTTCGCAAATAATAAACAAAGGTTTCAAATAAGACGTGGGTCTCAATTAACACACATCCAAACTCGTTAAAAATGTTCAAAACACTCGTTTTTGAAAATGTACTGTTACATATAGTACCGTAGTTCTTAAGTGTTTTAGAATTGTTTTTAGCAATGGTAAAATCAACACCTTTAAATGAGAGATTAAAATTAAAATAAAAAATTGTAAATAGCTGTTTGCGAAAATACGATAATCTACAGTACCTATTTAAATTATGTTTTGCACACGCGCAATAAGAGTAAGAAAAAATAAAAATGTTGTTATAATCGGAATGTCGTTATTAACGGATTCCACTGTATACCCACAACTACACCAAATTTTTCAACCGTCTTTTACATACCTTTAAATCGACAGGAAACTCCAACTTCCACCTTCTTAAATCCTGCAAAAACCAAACAAATAATCGATTAATTAAGACTCGAAACACCAACTCGCTTCACGTGCCATCTTCAATAAACCACCTCCACACTTAAAAACAAAAGCCTTAAAACCCAGCACCTGCACATCAGTCTTCACACAACATACCTAAGTCATAGCCTCAGTCTTTAGGGAATAACAAATCAATACTGGGCTTTCTGTTTCTCAAGCCTCATTTCCCTCTTGAAAATTTCCTCTTTCGCTCTAGCACCACGAGCAAAAAAAAAAACAACAACTGGATAAACAAGTTGAAAGTATCATTTTTCATAGACCCTGGGTTTCCTAAGCAACTGTAAAACCCATTTCAAGCTTTCATAACGACGAATACGGTCCAGTTAGTTTCCGACATCGATAACGCAAAACTGGAACACAAACAAGTCAAGTTGCAAATCCCCGACATTCTTGAGAACAAATTTGTTTTCCATTTTCATTTGCAACTCACTTCGAAAGATTAAGCCTAAAGATCAACATAAACAAGTGCAGGGGAACACTATCGCATTCTCCAGAGAGCCATTTGTCAAATTACAGAATCTTGAAAATATTTTAATTTTCCTTTGTCTCGAGCTCCCTTCGGAGTCTCCTATTTAGAAACTAGATTAAGTTTGCTGCAGAAGATGTTTCCGTCTGGCTTATCGTTGTCGGAAAGGTGCAGAAGCTTCTTATACGAAACTTCGTATCAACGTACTGTATGTATTTTACGTGCAAAGGGGAATGAGAAAATGCGACATATTGCAATTGTCGTTTCTTCATTCATCGATATTCAATGAACATACATTGTTCCAATTAACGTCATTTCGTCAAGTTAAGACGTAAAAAAAGACGTCACAGTATAAACGTTTTTGTTAGTAATGGTTTGCTTACTTCCACGAATTGTGTGAACTTGTTTTAATTTCACATTTTATTTTATAATATTGTTTTATTATCACTTGCTTGTTCCTTTTGCAAGTTGCATCAGGTTTTAGACATAAATATGTCACCTGACCTTGTTCCAACATGGAGCTGTGCTATTTCTTTCATCCAGATTCTACACAAATTGTTTGTCATCATTAGATAGTCAAAAATACATCTTTAAATAAGTAACAGTTTTATGTCAAAAGTAGTACAATCAGACAGTTTAGTCTAATGAAACTCCCGAAAGGAAAACGAATTCACACAGCACAATTTTTTCTAAAAATTATATATAATTTTTAGATCGAAATTGCTGACATTAAAAAAAAAATTACATTAAGATATCGCGTTTTTGATTTAGTACGAAATGTGCAAACTGCCTATTGTTAAAATATCGCAACGAAAGTCGCTCTTACCCAACGCACTCAGTGAGTAAAAACATTAAACTACAATACACTCGCAATAGAACCATCTCATCATCAATTTAGAATTAAACTTCCAAGAAAATCCAAACTTAACTAAAAAAAATACAATAAAGCCAATAGCTATTTACACTCATCAAAACCCACGAAAAAATGTCACAATGACCCAGAAGCAGCCTCAAGAATGCAAATTGCCCAAAGTCTTGCTACTTTATTAGCAATAACCTGAAATATGAAAGTAGTCAAAGAGAGAGACAAGCACCTAACGACACAAAAGGAATTTAATTTATTCAACATCTAATCCTTGCAGCTATATGGCGGTATGAAGAATAAAGTTCAAATCTTTCCAATTAGACTGAATTGCCTGATAGTGAAGCTTTTACACACCGGAATGGCGAACAATAAAACTGGAGCGTATTAAGCGCGAATAACATCACATTTTGCAAAGCCCCGAACCATTACGAAACATTCGTAAAACGATAGTCGCTCCTCTCTTTATTCATACACAGCTCATTATTTTCATCAACTGCTGTACTAATAAGTTTACTTAATCCCTGATGATGCTCGTAGCTTTTAATCTGCACAAATCCACACAAATCAGTATTCTGCAAATAGGAGCTTTAAATAATAATAATAATCTGCTCTAAGCCGTTTGGAAAAGAAAAGACGTTAAAGAAACGATCACCGTCTGAAATGTTGTGTGATCATATTGTGCGAACCCAGTTTTAAACTTAAGGACCATCTAATTAATCCAAACATGATTTCCGGTTTACCCCTTTCCGACTTCGGCTTTAATTTATACGGTATGTTTTCTAAAAGGATATTCTTGCTGAGTAAATTTAAACGTTTCCGTAACGAAATTGAATATCTCTATTGATCTTTCGTGTGTAGCACTCACATTTCTGACAGCACAAACCCCCAGCAGGCACAAGAGTTTTATACAGGACAAGAATTTTCATGACTAACTCGTATTATCGATTATCACAACGCTCGATCTGATGATTTCTAATGGAGTTTCATCGTTGCGCTTTTCCACCGAGTAAACGATACCGACGAACAGAGAACATTCAACATAAAAATTTTCCAACATCCAATTACACGTGATATTAAGACCAAACAATCATGTTACAAATCTGTATTATTTTCTAGGAAAGTGTACACTTGCAACTGTAGGTTGGCGGACTGTACAGTATGCGACATGCGTACCGTATATATTGTGTACGTGCAATCTGAAGCATACATAGCCGTATACCGCACGTTATTGCCGTATACATTATCGTACGGTACATCAAATCAAATATTTCTATATTTTTCATTCAACGTACAGTACCGTATATCGTATAAATTTGAATTAATTCTGTTGCGTACCACAAGTCGTACAAAAGTGCCGTACAAATTTTCGTTTACTGTACATAAAATCAAAAATCATATTTTGAATAGCAAAAAGCATATTTGATCTTCAAACTACACTGAATTTAGACTTTTGATAGCTACAAAATAAGTTTACTTCTATAAATTTTGAATTTCAAGTGTACACCAAGATTTAATTAAAAAAATCGTATATTGTACCATACATTATTAAAACTCAGCATACCATACAACGTACCGTACATTTGGCAAATTTTTTATGCATATCGTATGTCGTATATATACGATTACGATATTCGATACTGTACGCTACAAAGCAAACACGAAATGTACGCCGTAGCCTCAAGTTGCATGTGTGGAAAAGTGCATGGAATTGTCAATATTTCCATAACTTTTATCCATTGTTTTTCTCTAAAACTAGATTTGAGACCTTCGCAATTGATTTTCCGCACTATCGATTGCCTCGCTGTTGGGGATTCCCGTTCTTATAAGAATGGCCACAAGGTCAGCGAGCTTAACTCAGCTCATCTCATCGATTAACATTAGAAATATCTGACCTCAAGTGAAAGCAGCAGTGCCTTCAAACACCGGAGCGAGTAAACATGAAAAGCGTGAAATAACTAAGACAAATACAAACAAACAAAGAAACTGGATACAACATGGATCAAATCAAACCTTTCGAGCAGGAGAAGATATAAAAGAACCAATGAGAAAAATGGTAGCAATTAAGCGTCATTAATCAACAAGTACACAAAGACAAGTGAATGTTTGCTTGTTTGTTTGGTCTGTCGTAAAGACAATGGACAGAGTGAGTTGTGCAAGGGGAAATCTATTAACCCAACAGTCACATCGTTATTAGATAATCCAATGAGAATTGTTTTAAATAATACTTACTTAAATCTAGTTGCTTCTTGAATCCAGTTTTAGGAAGTTAGAGAATTCGAATTTTCAGCCTAAAAGATAAAATAAAAATTATTCAATTGTAATTGAATGCGACAAGACAATTAGTTTGAAATTCCACAATTGCTGATTGTGAAATGAGAGTATATAGGACAAACCACAAACAAATCCTTTAATATTCCCATTATTGAATGTATAAAACGTTTGGCTTTTAATTTCCACTTTCCACACTCATTGCCCCGATTCAAAATGTCACATTAAATTGCCGCGTTATTAATTGTAGTTTTAGCCCAATTCTCAAAGGCCAGCCAAATTAAATGTCATCCTCAATAAGTTGCAGTATAAAAATAACTGAATGCATTGAAATCACAAAAACGTGAATTAATAAATTTCTAGATGGCATTGATGTGACCGGTCATCTCAACTCAAACAATACAACTTGTGCAATTTCAAATTTGTGACATTCCCTTTAACTCACATGTATTCAGTGAGATCAATAAAAAAGATAAAAATAAATCCAAGTACCACAACCCAAGGTCAAAGTTCGTGGTCCCTTTTTTCCTGATCAGTAATAAAACCAATTTTGCACCATACTTTTTCCACTCCACTTTTTTTAATGCATTCTCATTATAAGAGCTATAAGGTGAATTGGAATTCCACTCACATTACTCTTCACCATACACCAATGTCATGCAGTCAAGCTCACCAAGTAAGAAATATGGGGTTGGCAGTCACTTAGGCCTGTATATGGGGTAATAACCATTACATTTTTTTTTCATTCTCTTCCCCTACCCCATAAACCCATTCCCTCACTCACCACACCTTGCATAAATATGAGCCAAAAAACACTTTTATATTGTTCCCAAGATTTTTTGATTTTTTTTTTTTTTTTACATTTTTGAATTTTTAATTTGAAAACATGTGGGAATTATTAAAAATGAGAAATAAAAAGAAACTGTTTTTGAAAAACAAATTTATGAAAAAAGATGGAGAAATCAATAATTCAATATCAAGTTATACTTCTTGTATGTTGAGAAAAGCTGAAATTCAATATCCAGAATTCAATGTTGAGAGATATTAAAAAATAGTTAAGAAACAGATATATATATACATTGAATTATTCCTAAAATTGTATTAGATGACTTGTATTTTGCAACATACTTTATTAAGACTTTAGGCTTCAATTTGCAACAGCAAAATATCTACATGAGATTATTAAGAAAAGCTATTTGCATTGAGTAGCCATATTGATGCAAGTAAATTAAGTGTTATGAAAATGTGTTTTTCAATCACTTGTTATCAGTGACATTAATCTTTATTGCTTTCCATATCCATTACTTGTGCGACACAATATCCTAAACTTATAAATTTTAAAAGGAATACAATTATCAACAGCAATTTGTTGTATGGGTGGAGATAAGATGGCGGATGAATTATTGCCTACTTTTGCTTCTGGCTCTCTGCATTATATTGTCCTTTCAAACAAATTTAAACTTGACACCAGGGGGCCAAAAAAATCTTATTTGTAGTAAAATTGTCTAATTTTAAATTATAATACAAAATAAATATCAATTATGTATGAATAATAGATTGATCTAATTCTAGATCATGATCTGGGTTTCAATTAAAAAAAATCTTAAACTTCACATCTTCATTAGTGATACTCTGGTGAGAGAATTAAAAAATAAAAAATAAAAAAAAACTACAGCTGCACAATTCACAAATCTCATTAATTTCTTAATTCACAATTACGCGTGGAAAAAGTAGCAAAGAAATAAAAGAAATGGAAAGTGGTTCTAATTAATAATTCAAACATAAATGTCAAAGTTTCTGGCGTCTACTTTTACTTTCCTTCACATCTAAACATGAGTCCACCATGTTTAAAGATGTTTTCTTTAATAATTTCTGACAAGGAACTCAAATAACATATTTTTAAATACAGTTTAGCCATTCGTGGTTACTCGTGAGCATAAATTAATTGTAATTCAATTTAAAATAAATGAAAATCACGACTTACATTGCAAAACTCGTCCGTACAGCCTCAAAAATGTATCCCAAGAGGCTTCACATGGCGACTTCGCTCATTTCAATTCAATTTTAATGTTGCATGACGAATTTTCGCTCGTAGATCAACGTTCACTTATAAATTACCACAAAACACGAAATTTTTCTTTGACGGGTAAGCCATTTTTTTCTTGCGCAGTCGCAGTGATGAGATGAGATGAGGTCACTGGACACGTTCATGTACGTGATGACGTTGCCTTCTGGAGCTAATTCCTAGATCCCACCGTAAACTCGAAAAATGCGAGGGTCGGACAAAAGTCAAATGTTATCGACGAGATTTATGAGATTTGTAAAGATTTTTTTCAAGATTTGCAAATATTTTACAGATTTTTCGAGATTTCTAACGAATTTTTAGGAATTTTTAAAGAATTTCTGATTAAAGATTTGAGATTTGCAAAGATTTAAAAAGATTTTTAAAATTTTTTTGACCCGTTAATGAGATTTTTGAGTGTGTCGGACCCCTCGGAAAAATGATAAATCTCGAAAGTGTCATTGATGAGTTAGAAATTCTCTGTAAAGCTATGCAAAATTATGCAAATTTTTGCAAATCTAAATCTTTAGTAAAAAATCCTCCAAAAATCCCTAAAAATCTGTTAAAAATCCCACCAATTTTCTATAAATCTCAAGTAATCTTTACAAACCTCACAAATCACTAAAAATCTTTGCAAATATTTACAAAAACTTTAATAAATCTTTGAAAAATCTTCATGAATCTCATTGCCAACATTTGAATTTGTCTGACCCTCTACGAAAAATACGAAATAAATACCTTATTTAGATTTATTTACAATAATACAACTTAAAATAAAGCTCGTAAAAAGAAAAACCCACTAATTGATCGGTTTAAATTACAAATTACTCTACAAGACGTAATTGATATAGCAATAGGAAGAATAATTAAAAAATCTGAGCAATCAATCAATCCAACTTTTTATATATAAACCTATATTACAAACAAGTTTTCAGCATGCAATTTAATGACGTAATACGTATTTTTCGTCACCAAGTAGTAGCAAACAAACTAATATCTCTCAACAACTCAAGATGTTTCAGCGTTTAGCCGCTGCGGCGCTGCAAAAAGTTGCCACACATGCGCACATCACTTTCAAAGTTTTAGCGAATTAAAATAAAACTTTTTTTCTTTGGTGAATTGTTATTTCGATTTCGATTCACAGTTGTTTGTCCGCCATTTTGTTTCTGTTCCTTGTTGTTTGTTGATTAGATATATATTTTATATATATTTGAATTTTCACTCCTTGTGTTGCAATTGAGGCCACAATGTAGGTTGAAAACTAGTGGATTGCAGTTAAAGGTCATCTTTGGAAGGTATTTAATGTGGACAAAATGGCGGTCGATGCAAGTAGAGTGAGGCACACGCACAAACAAGGTAGAAGAGACGAAGACGAATCAGTTGAACTTATTTTACCGTCGTTTTGATGGCACTGATCTGTGGTCAACAACATCAAACATTGTTTTATTCTTACATTTACCAGGACTTTAAAGATCAAGTAAACAGAACTGATTTGCAATGGTAGGAAAAATAGCTCGTGGGAAAAGCGAAGGATCGGACAAAGTACAAACTCAAATATCTCGTCGACAAGTCTAAAAAAATCTTTTAAAATCTTTGCAAATCTCAAATCTTTAATCAAAAATATTCCAAAAATCCATAAAAATCTTTACAAATCTTCAAAAATCCCATAAATCTCGACGGTGACATTTGAGTTTGTTCAACCCCCACCGAGGAAGTGATGAGCATGCGCAATTGAAACCACCTAAAATCCAAGCTACATTTGCTTGAAGCTAATTGTACCTTGTTATATTTTGACTCTTAACCCTTCCATTACCAAGTTGCAAAAATCTACCCGCATTAACAGCAATAGTAAAAATTCACTGATTTTTGCTACCTCGGAGCTGAAGCGCCGTTAGCCAAATTGGATACAACTTTTGTTACTGCCAACAGAGAGGGTATATTTGACCAATCAGAATCATTCTTTTCTCACTTGACCCCTGCTGTGTTGTGCCTTCTAGAAAAAAATACAGAAAGTAACTTCTGAAACTTTTAATCCCTCATTAGGTATAGCAGAAAGCCTAACCAAAAAAGTCTCTTATGAATTTAAGGGGCAGAAAAATTGCAACGGCAATAACTTTATTATTAATATATTTTTTTATATCAAATTTAGCCAGAAGGTAATTGACTAGAATATACATGAACTGAATAAAAAATTTCCTATTAAAGTTGTGTGATGTATTTTTTTTTACTTATGGCTGGTAATGGAAGAGTTAAGTTATGAAGAGTCATACCAGGTTTTATCATTAACCGGAATTTAACCTGGAGGTAGCAAGTCTTGTTTTTGTGCGTCACAATCCCATGAGTCATTTTCCCGTTGACAAACAATCACAAATGGGTTTTAACCTTTAACCTTGCACGTAATTTAGTGGGTTAAAACATCATTTTACAGCGCTTAATTAGTGTTTTTATTAGTAAATTTATTTTTAATAATAAAATAATTTCTGTTTACTTGACCTTTAATTATTTTAATGATTTATGAATAATAGTGCATCAAAAATCAAAATATAAATCCTATCATTTTCACCCATAATTAAGATCTTAATTAATTAAATCTCAGACTTTTTCTACATGGTTAACAAAATTTGCTTAAACTAAACAAACAACTCCAAAATTCAGCTTAGAATCAGCCATATCAAGATAAAAATTATAAATATTTAATCACTTAAAAAATAAAAAATAAAACCTGAAACCAAAAAATCTACAAAATTAAAATTAAAATTTAATTTCCTTCAATTTCAATTACTTGAAGCAATTTCTTTAACTCATTTCGCTTTAAAATTTAAAAATAAATAGAAAAAAAAAATTAATTTATGAAACCTTTTTCTTGATTATTTCCCCTTTTTTTTTTAGCTAACAATCTTTCAAACTGTTTACCCTGAATCACAAGACATAAAAAATGTATTCATACTATACCATGGCAATGCAAATCAATGTCATTTTCATGGTTTGTTTCCTGCAGCAATTTGCAATTGGTTATAAAACCCATTCATATTTAAAACTGAATTTTGAATCATGTCTTTTTTATCCACATGGAATAAAGCAAATTAAATTCCTATCTCACACTCTTCAGCTTCTATTTGCTGTACTTAAACCTTGAAAAAGGTTCTAACCATGTACCACCTTCCCATTCACCACCTCTTAACTTACCAACAGTGCATTTACCTGACAGAGCAACACCCTAAAGAGCATACACAAACATCATCCTAAAGTTGATGTATATGTGAACAAATAGTGCAGCTAATGTTTTTGGGCGAGGGAATAAAGGAAAAGTAAAAGGGTGTTCTAAAATTCTGTTGTGAAAAAAAAAACCATATACAAGGAACATTGCCAGATTTTACTACATCTTAAAATGGGTGACAATTTTTCACTTTGCTGCAATGCAAGATATAAAATCTTTTGTTATCAATAAATAAAAAAAAAAAAAAGTAAGACCTAAAATTTGTTGTTATTAGTAGGGCTTGAGCGATGTGGGGGAAAATCGGAAATCGGCCAATTTCTGATACTTATTTTGATATTTTAAATTTTTTTTCTAAATTCTGATTTTTCATGTTTTTCTTTTACAACTACAACAGTATTTAAAGTTTATAAATATATTTTTTTTATTTAAAAAGTTTACAGATATTAAATTTTGTTTGGTTTTGCTTGTGATAAAATTTATTTTTTTTGCATAATTTTTCGAAAATGTTTTGTTTTTCAAAATTAAGCAATATATTTTAAAATAAAATCGATGTTTTTAACGTTTTTATTACGTTTGTAATTTCTGACTCAATTTTGTTTAAAAAAAATCGGAATCGGTAGTAGAAATATCGGCCAATACCGATATTTTTTTTAATATCGGCCGATTTCTGATACCGATACTAGAATCTGTCAAGCCCTAATTAATGGCAATAATTTTTGATTGTTAATTGCAAATTTTAGTTGCAAATCAACAACATTACTACGCATGTTGTTAGTGAGGTACGGTAGCAATATTGTAAAGATTTAAACCAAAATAGTGAAATTATTTATTTATTCTATTATGTTCACAATATGTTGCAAACTTAACAATAGTTCAAAAAGTTAACGATTTTATTTGGTACCATAAAACAGAGAAGAAAAATCACTAAAATAATTGCGACTTTTGCAATTTTGTTATGTATGCAACATTACTTTGAATTTTTCTTTCGAAATATCCAATAATAATAATAATAATAATAATAATAATAATAATATTACTCAAAAACTTACCATCAGTAGCAGTGAAATTAAAGGCTAAAAATCCTCCAATACCCGGCTGAATATTTCTGGGACACGAATCCCGTACACTTGAAAATTTCACTATATTGTCCGTTTGGGTATAAATCTATATAAAAAAAAAATTATAAAATTAAATTAAACATTGTTAATCTCATATACATAAATAAACTAAGTAACTCACAAAGCAATATTTTGATTTTGTTCCCTTGAGAGAAGCGATCAAATAACTCGTTCCGTTCTCATCCCAATTGCCATGGCAATGGAAAGCTGCAGCAATAACAATAACAATAACAGTAATAAGAACACGAACACGAACACGAACATGGAAACTACAAACCTTGAACGTGATGCTGAGAAGTGCATTCGTAACGAAATTCGATGGTATCGGTCGCATCGCATCCAACCTTAACGGTCGAAAACGAGTCGCACAAGTTGCGTCGCGATAACCGCTTCTTAAAAGGAGCTCCTGGGATCATGTACTGACCCACGTATGGACATCGCTTTCGATCCGGTACCGATGCTAAAAAAATTTAACATTTTAGTATATAGTTAGTTAACTTTAAAGATAGGTTCACAGTTGTGTTCACAATTTTATGTTAACGTAAGAATAAATTAGGGCGTTAAAATGACGTCTGTTTCACATTAGAATTGAATTTCGTTTAAAAGAGACGATAATATTTTCAACATCTTTTTGACGTCTTTTGCATGTTTTAACACAATGATTATTTCAAGTCAGAAAAATAAAATGACGAAATTTTAAAATCATTGTTACGTTTTAATGTGACATGACTTAAAAATTAAGGCTGATTCGATCAGAAATTCTCCACCAAATTAAATTTTACTGTCCGATTTGATCCTTCATCGGATTAGCTGTATATCTGCACATCCGATCGGATGTAAAATTAAGTACAGGTTACTAATTACAATTAGTAAGTTGCTTAAATCACTAACATCTTTGATTGCTTTTTTATCTCTTGGTAATTATTTTTAAAGGTTTACAGTTGGATCGAGTCAGATTTCATGCAAATCCAATCATGAAGTTTTTCAGATCATATGTACAGTACGTCTTACGTCACGTTTTGTAACATTTTTTTTACTCTTGGTAATTATTCTTTCAGATTTGTAATCGGATCGGATCTGATTTTATGCAAATCCAATCTGACTTTACAGTTTTTCACATCAAATTTTGCTATCAGTAACCGATCTAAAAGTCATCCGATCCTGTGGCAGCCCCAGTTAAAAATAACTTACAGACGCCAAAACTGGAGAAATACCTTACAGCCGCCGTTAATTAAGGCTGCCATAATTAACTTCTTAATTCAGCCAATAGCAAGCAGCTGTAGAAAATCAAAAATGGCAGTCTCAAGTGTAATATAATTTGTTAAGTGAAGTTATGTTAAGTAGGTACAAATGTGAAGCTCGATGTGAACCTATCTTTAGACGTGTTGACAGTTATCATTGCAATCAGCAACGATCAGAATTAAATTCAATATCGGTATATTGGTATTTGATGAAATGAGGTGCTCAAATTTTAATTAACAATGATCGGCTTAATCAAGTCGTGATTAATGAGTTTCCAATTGATTTATGGGTATCTAGAAAGCAATTTTCATCGCTTTAAGTCATTAATTGCTTATTGAGGAATTTTTTTTTTACTGATGTCAACAAACAGTCAAATTGCCAAAAGGTAAAAAAAAAAATTGAATTAAAAAAAAGTGAGATCTTCTGTATAAAAAAAAAAATAAAAAAAATACAAATTGCTACAAGCAATGCAAGCAGAAAATCTTTCCCTCGGATTTAAAATTGCAAAAAAATAAACAAACATACGAAGAAATCTAGAAATTGTACGACTTTCAGTGCCGACTTCACAAATTGCAACACTTTTTCTTTTTTCCTTTTATTCAAATTTTAATATAATTTTTTCTTTTCTCATTAAAAGTGCAATTCCACAGCAGTGAGAAAAAAAAAGTAATCGCAGATCGTATAAATGTGTTGAAATTTTTTTTTCTTAAAACTGACACGAGATTACATTTGGTTTTTGCCCAAAAGTCACAAGCAGCTAAACAAGCACTTGCATTCAACACCTTTTAGCAATTCCTTGACCGTCTTCGACTTAAGTCCATTTACCTTATCCCCAGTCAAATATGTCAAGAGCAATAAAACTGAATGACCACGGGACAAAAGCAAACAAGCTCAACATCAAGTGCAAGTGCTGAATATAGAGAAGCGTCGAGGCAGTGGACACAAAAGCCAAACAGATCAACGTGTGTAATGGACGGCGAAAGTGGCATGAGCGCAATGATAAAAGGGCGGAAAATGGAAAGCCAGACATAGGAATCGAGTACTTACTCACTAGTGTGGTATAATCTGCGGTGAAACGGTCGAAATTGTGCGGTTCGCACGCTTCTTTTAACCCTCTCGTAACGGCCCCTAAGAATAACACGGCGTTTCATGCTTGCTACCTCCATCATGTCACGTGTGCTGTGAAATGTCTTACCTGATTGCACTTCCACTACGTGAGCCCATCGTCTCGTAAAGGAATAACACGCGTATCCGCTAGAACTGCTCAAAGATTACAATAAGAAAAAAAAAAGTGTAAAAAATATTATATTGTAGATAAACCTCCTAAAGCGCCCCACTTAGTTTCCACGGTAAATGATAGAGTTAATATCAGAGTTGCCTAGTGACAAAATTTTAAAATCACTTTTTTTTTTTTTGAAAAAATTAAATTTTCCAACTGAAATGTTTTGAAAAATTACTCAGCAGTACCAATCATTAATTTTAAATGTTGTAATAACATTCTTTCATGGCTGACGTTTCCTTAACTTGAGTTTGAGAACCATCAAAGGAAAGCAAAAGTGAAAAAGGATGTTTTTACTTCCTTTACTTAACTTAACTTTAAAAACTCAAACCTCAACCATTAAATTTTTATTATTAAGTATAGATTAAAGTTGCTTCTACATATATCAACTTAAACTTTTAGACAAAATTTATCTAATTTGCGCAATTCCTAGAAATTTGCCTCAACTTTAAAGACAATTAATTTTTTCTACAACTACATTTCGATAATTACATATATGAATAAATTAAAACTAACAAACTTTTTTAGAAACAAAAACAAACAAGAAAATTGAATTTTGATGCCCTGCAACTTTTCTCATTATCTCTTCTAATCCGAATCAATTGCAAATTCCATTAAAATTCACGAGAATTTCGAATCTAAATTTACACAACAATTTAAAAATTTCTTTTCTTCACCCAACTTTAAAATAAATACCAAAAAAAAAAAAAAATGTTATTTGTGACACGAAACAACAATAGTCAAGTTTGAATAATTCTCCTTTCCCAAAAATCCAAATTAGATTTCAGAAGCCATGGAAAGAATGACAATAGGATATTGGACATCCAGTATACATCACAATCTCACCTAAGGTCACTTTAACTGCCACCAGGCGGCATTTTATAACTTCTGAACCCATCACAGAACCCAATAAACATCCTTTTTCTGTCAAACTTGAAAAATAGGCCTAGAATTGCATAAAATATTTCTTCCTTTCAAAAATATATAATGCGTGAAACGTTACGTAGCTAACACCAATATTTACACTCAAGAGGTGTAAAATTGGCAGTGGAAAATGTTTTTGCAGTTGGGACGCGAGAGGATTGCATGAAATGTCGTCAAGTGGTTTTTAGTCACGCTCTTACCAGCCAACTGTGACGTGCACAGCAAACACAAAAGACGTTCTCTTGTTATCGAACGACACTTCCTCCATGCACAAGGCGCGGGTATCAGAAACTGCACCCGCTTGGTCGACCAGTCGGAACGAGTTGTTCCGATGGACAAAGACACGGCGTCCGTCTAACGAATGCCAGTGATGACCGTGCGTCAGCCAAGGTGGGAAGAAGCATCGCGATGATGGAGACGGAACTGGAGAAAAAAGAAAAATCGTGAAATGTTGTTAGCTTAATTATTAATCAGTTAATAGAAGAGAGCGTGCCAACAGAAAATTTGTAATTGGTGGTCCCTGGTGGCAATTATTTAAAGTACAAAGTTTCATATTTTTTGTGGGTATAATTGTTTCTATCTGGGGTTTTTTAAAATTGGAAGTTTATTAATATAGGTATTGATTGCTGTTGTATTTTTTAATTCAAAATCCCAGGATTCCTTAAATTTCCTTCGAAAATACTGTTTGCGAAAAGCCGCGCGGCGTTAAAGTGGTAGTGTCAAGATTTGTTTTCTTATTTTATGTGAAAGAGAATGTGAAAAAATGTATAGTTTAATTCATGAAATTGGTTTGGAAAAGAAGTCTTGACCTCATTCTCAACGTGAAGTAATAATGGGCAGCGTCTACTTAAAAATTTAACAACAGGTGGTGTTGGTTAATTGAAATTAGGGGAACGCAGCTAAGGGCGAGGTAAAAGATTAGTCCCACCCTCCTCATTACTTCGTCATGACTTCTCAGGTCTGTTCAAATTTCGTTTTCCCCGCTACAATTTTTAAACATAAAATTATGAAAAAAAAAAAAAAATTTCGTGACACTATCACTTTAAATTTCCTTCGAAAACACTCTTTGCGAAAAGCCGCGCGGCGTTAATAATCGGTCTAGCCTTTCAGCCTATAAATCTCTTTGTTTATGGGTCTTAAACATGGCTAGTTTGTTATTTCCTCACTATTTTCATTTAATTTTATTTCTGTTTTTATCAGATATTGGCACATGTTTCACATCATGCGACCCTATGGTTCTCGCTTTACCTGTTACTGCAATAACCAACATCCTGCCTATACACTCACACAAAACTAATATTTTGTCTACCACTGACTGTAATGGCTTTCTTTTTATTAACTGCTGGACCAAAAGCAACAAATTCTAATGACCTGGGGTATTGATTCTTAATCCTGAACAATTCCTGCTGAATTTATGGGAAAATGTAATTTATAAGAGCAGTGACAGTTTTAGGTCCAAACAAGGATAACCACAATGAAACCACTTTTACTCCTCTCTTCAATTACCAACCCTAAACAGCCTTAATTGATTGTTGGGCAAATATCCAACAAGCCAGAAAATGCATCTGAGGAAAGAACAATCAATTTGACACACATAGTTGTTAAGACAAATGTAGTATCACCAACTTGAGTTACATAAACTTCAATAAAAACTGTTTTAGATTTGCAAAGGATTGAAAGATTTCCTGAAACAACACCATAAAAATATTCTGTAAACTGGTCAATCAGTTTTGTGAGTAAGAGCCCTCTAGTGTTGAAATTTGTAACACAACCTGTTGTGCAGAATGTCACTCTACAATAAGTGTTTGCGATAGAAATTCTTCTCAGTACGAGAGAAACGGTAAATTAGTAGTTATTGTTGACATAAAAAATAATTATGACAATAATAATGTTTTACGATTACAATTTATGACTCATACCTTACATCAATCCAACTGCATCTTGACAGGATAACAGTATTAGATCACCTTTAGATTCAGTAAGAATAGCATCTCCCCAGTTTCCAATCAGATTCAATCACGATTAATTTAGATTGCAAGATTGAAAAATTGGGGCAAGAGAATTCAAATGACAACAACCCTTACTTTTCTTATTGCAATAGGAAAAAACTAGAGATATGACAGTTGGAAGATTGAAACCTAATTTCATCTGTCAAAACAGACAGCAGCAAAATTACTTTCTGCAATTTTTCAATGTGAAAGTTTACCCGAATACAATAGATGGCAGATCCGCAATTCCCTTTCAGCACATAAAATATTGAAAAAGCTCACACACTTGCTTCATTTAGCTAACACTAAGTATTTTCCACTTTAGCAAAATTTTCTTCATTGACAAACACCTCTTTTCGCTCTATTCGTTAAACCAACAATGCTCCATTCGTGCGAAAAAAAAAACAAATTTCGAAGCAAAGTTGTTTGTCCCTCTCAAATCAAAAATCTAGAAGCCAGGCAGTTTCAATCTGTCTGGCTCCTCATTATCCTAATGACTGCTTTTTCAAACTTGAGGACTTTTCATAGTTAAGAAATGCATTATTACTCCAAAGCAGACAAGCTAATGAACAAATGAGTAACATCCATTTACAACATTAAAAAGTAACATCTAATTACACAAAAGACAGAAAACAGTGACACTCAAGGAAAAAAGGCATTACAAATGTATGCGAAGAAAGTAAGAATAAAAACAAGTTAGAAAAATGGTGAGAGGTAATTAAAAACACATTTTGTGAGGAAGTATAGGTGAGGATGGTGAGGCAAGCGAGCAATGTCATCGTGCTAATTTACTCCAATGTCACAAGAGAGCCTCGAGTGATGAAATCTCTATGAAGAGAACGCATGCACAATTATTTCCGCACAAAGTAGATAACAACTAAGTAAGCATCAGAAAGACTTGTTGGAAATTTATGTCAAATAATTCACTTAACCCTTTTTTTCTAAAGGAAAAGCATCATTATAAACTTCTTAAAAAATAAAAATAAAAATTTATTAATACTTTTTCTGTATAAAAATAAGTCCAAAACAACAAATTTACCACTTTGATGTAAAACAACTTAGAGTCATTTATTTTGAGGCAACAACAGTTTCCATAATCCATTTTTCTTTTGACACTCACTGTTAGTGATCTGTTTTTACACAATTTAATGTCATTCGGCAACGATTAATTATTGTTTGGTATAAGTAGATTCATAATTAATATTAAACCAGTTACCAGTAAGTTCACTTGACTTTTAAAGAAAAATTTTACAACCACAACTACACCATTGCATGTGTAAATTTACATTTTAATAAGTGTGCGTCAGCAGACAGAAAAGATGTACGCCACTGAATAATCGGTGCAAATTAATTCTCTTAGTTCTATGTGTGTTTGACTACAAAAGGGTGACTTCATTTCAATCCCCAATCCTTTAATTTCGGATATTTTAAAATCCATTACAAAAACTCATTAAAAAAAACCCAAATATATTAATCACACTTCATCGCACGACCGAACCCAACCCTTCTTCCGCCAATATATGTCACAATATTTCCACTCGCTTCAACCCACACCCATCCGAATGATTGATGCGACATCTTGCGGTCCTGATAGTGACACATGCAGCTAATTGTATCGATTCCCCGCTTGATCTCAATTGGTTCCACATCCCTGCTACACTCAACTCACACTCCACCCCTTTTCCATTTCCCCAACCAAACACATTTGAAAAAAGAAAAAAAAAAGGAAAAAAAAAAAAACTAACACTAACTCAAAATTACTTTTCACTCAACCTCTACCCACTTTTTTCCGCCACAAACTCCAAAATAAAGCCCAATCAAATGCCCATCTGTCAGATTACAATCTGAAACACAAGATTTGCAAGGAGGGTAAAAAAAACAAGCTTGACCAATCCCTCACCAGAGGGAGAAAAAGTGTCATCTTTAAACATACCCTTTTCCCCACTTCATCTACTTCCACTTCTTCACCTTCAAAAATATCATTTTTTCTCTTTCCTGACAAGCGGCGAATAAAAATGGACACGGCGTAAAAGCCGCGAGAGAAAGAAAGTGCAGTGATAGATTGATCGTGTCAGGGAAATGACGATGGATTAGGTGTGTCTGGAGGGAGAAAGAAGGAAGAGAGAGAGAGATATAGAAGCCAAATGGCAAGTGAATGTGCAAGGATGCATGCGAGGAGTTTTCATCCGTGAAAATGGAGATTAGCTCCGACAATCCATTCCACTTTGGACCTTGACTCCAGCAAAACATTCACTTTCACTTCAACTTATGGCCTTAATAAAATGTCTCTATTTCAAGGCACTCCCATCACTGCAACTACTTTACTTACAAATTACAGCCAAAGACTTTTAAGCTGCTACTATCTTAGAGGGAAATGCAGGTCTTTCCTGCACATTCAATTGTGGCATGTCTTAATGAACAAAGATGTTATTGTTAAAAAGGAACTGGTTTGTTGAAGTCCATTGCCTTTAGCTTACAGAATGTTGCATTGTTAGTATGTTTGAAGAGTTCTATTCTTCAGGGCAAATAACTAATCCTCAAAGTATGTTCTGCTTTTTGTAGTTGCTTTGTAGCCAACAGTAACATGAATTGTTAATAAAAGAGTGTAAGTAAAGAAAATACTTTCTGCTATTTTATTTTACAATGCATGGCAAAATAACTTATGCATTATTTAAGTCAAAATTAAAGTAAACTTGATTTTAATTTTTAAATGTAAGTATAATAATTCTGATTTCAAGTTTATAAAGTAAAAAAAATGCATCAAAAACATGCATAATATTAATTACTAATTTTATTGTCTAAGTTAACATCATTTAAAATCTAACTCACTTGTTAGAAATTATATTTTCATGATAATGTAGGGTTACTAGACAGTTGTCTAGACAAAATAAAGGCAACCATATTAATGTTATAAATATTTACTGCTGGTTAAAACATTTTAAAGAAGACAAAATAAATACTGAATATTGTTATTTAAAAAAATCTTTTAACCAATAATTCTCTCCAATGCAATTACTTAACATACAACATAGTTGCCACTCTCTTTTTAGCAATTCTATACCACAATGCAATAAAAAAAAACTTTATCATAGAACCACACAACTAATTACAAAATTCTATAATCAATTTTCAGCTTCTTAAGCTGGGTTTACATGTAAGATGTAACGCACAAACATTATGTTGTGCCATCTTGCGATGACATCGTGCATTACTAGCTCTTTAGTTGTTCACATGCGCAGAAGGAAATCTAATAGTAAAATGGCACCCCAAAACCTTGCTGCTGGGCGGCGCCATGTTGGATCACACAAACTCGTGCGTTAAAATAAAAAAAATTCAACTCGATATTCATACGCTGCATTGCACGAAGACCGGCTTACGCATGTCATCGTGTGTATGCAACGCAATGAAGTTCACATGCAGCGCATGAACACAGCGCATGATTGGTGCATGTGAACCCACCTTTACTCATCTACTGTACAGAATTTCATCTAAGAGTTAAAAAAAAACTAAATTATCACCATTTAATCCTTTTACACTTAAAGCCTGAAAAACAGAAACACAACACAGCAAAATCAATTACTAAACACTCAACACCTTTACTCACACTTTAAACACATAATAAATCATAAAACTACACCACAACATCTGAGCTAACAACTCAATTTCAATTACTAATTGATAAGTCATCAATATGCATGGTTTCTCTTGATGCAACATTCTTCCATCAGCCATCTCTAGATACTTCTTTCCTTTCTTCTAACTCCCCATTTGCATCTGTGCACTTAAAACCAGTGTGTGCTGCACCAGTTGGAGAACCATATATCAACATTCTCCCAAAAGACTTTTATAACATCCATTTCATTTGGATGGCAACTGGACTTTAAATCTCCATTTACCATGGATTTTTCCTATCAATCATTTTGGAAAATGGAGGATTTCTCAGCCCTAAAAACTATACTTAAAGGAAAAGTTTGGATAGTTATTTCATTTAATGACATCACAATAAATGTATTTTATTTCCAGCCATTCTTATTTCAAGAAAAAGGAGGAAAAGGAAGAAGGGAGGAATGTATTTATTCATGAAGGAAAGAAATGGGGGAAAAAAAAGAATGGAAATGGTACAGCTCATCCAACAAACTCCTGCACTTTTTGCACTCTCACCCCTTTTATGTCAATCAAACTGGCAACATGCCAGAATCCTGTACAACAATGGTTATTTTTGCACAATAGCTGTAACAATAAGTAGATATGATAATAAAAAACATTGAATCAATTGTTGTACTAAAGTAATTATTGATTTTTCTAACAACTTCTTTATAAATTGTTAACTTTTATGTTTTCTATTCCATTGTTATCTTTCTGTGACATTGTTGACTTTTCCTGCCCTTGTGTCATTGTTAGCCACTTTATCCTAATCCATTATTCCCAACAATCAATTCCAATGGCAGCAACTTTGAAAACTAAGCTTAGCAACTTTAAAACTCTTTTTTACCAAGATACTTTGTATGAAACAATGTTTCCCACACACTAATAACACAGGTTGACATAATTAAAGACCACTTAATTCTCAAGTGAACCTAATGGTTCCAGAGCTGCTTCTAGCAAAGGGCTAAAATTACTAAAGGCTTTTGTGTCAAAGGCCAACCTTGGAGCAAAGCCATCTTGGCTGCAACAACTGAGGCTTTTATCCCTTAAGGAAGCTCTAAACAACATAAATTAAGGTATGTTAAAGAAATATTAATTCAAAATTTAAACAAAGCAGCCATAGAATACACACATCTTGTCTGATCTTCTCTTGTGTCTTATTGATTTTATGTTTCTGAAAATCTTTCTTTGGCTTTTATTGTAAGCCTCACTCTCACTGTAACCTTTTTAAAGTGTAAAATCAGATTGTGAATTTTTCAATGGAAAATTTCAGGCATCAGTTTGAAGTGCTTTGAAGGACAATTTGCACATTACATTTCCCACTCAACTAAATCCCCCTAGGGTTCTTGTCAGTGCTTGAGATGGACACTTTCAATTTTTTTCCCTCTATCTTCATGAAAGAAGAATAAAAATCAAGTGTTAGTTTAACAATTTTTTTTTATCCTATTTCATGGTTTATTAGTTGAAGACAGTTGAAGATACTTGTTATTGATTTTTTTAGACAGTGACGAGTTTTCGGGTAGATACAAGCACTGTAAATCCAAACGTCTAAAATTGGCTTCAAGTCCAGATGTGAGACTAAATATTAGATTTATGAAGTGAACGCTGTCTAAAATATAGAATTTTTTTTGACAGCTTATGTAGAATTAGATTCCAAACAGTGCAGTATTTTTAGGTAGTTCAAATGTCTAGAAAATACTTTCAACTTCAGACACTTTAATTTTAATTTTAGCTGATTAGATTTACAGTAGATGGGTTCATTTATTATTAGAACGTATGTGCAAAAATGTTGTCTTAGGTAAAATTGTCATTTTCTCGATATATCTTAACTTGCAAAAAATGTGTAAATCTTTATTTAAACCTATTTAAACACGATTTACACAAGTACAAATAATAAACGAACCTACCTATAGTAAAACCGTTATAATTTAGATCATTACGCCCTTATATTCTTCTGAGCATTAAAGATCAAGTGAACCAAACTTGTTTATTACAAAAAATAAAAAATAAATGAATGTAAATACTAATTAATCGTCGCCAATAGATCTTCTAATTTTCTAAATTTTGTTTAAAACTATCTCAAAAATACTTCCGCAATAGAAAAATGCCTTATGGAAATATAACGCACGAAAACCATGCTCTTGTTGGTTCCAAGCTTAATCCAAAAACTCACAATTGTGGAACTAATGCCTGTTTTATTGTAATAAACATACACAGAATGAAAATGATCTGATCATACAGTCGAACGAACCCCGATGTAACGTACAAGTACTCTGATGTAACGTAAACCCTGTTCTAGCGTACAATCTTTTTTCCCTTGGCGTAAGATGGCAACTTAAAACTTGATCGCTTGTAGCATGAACCCTGATTTAACATCAATTCTTAGCCAGTTCAAGAGATGACGTTACATCAAAGTTCGACTGTAGTTCCATTTGCACTGAGCAAGATTTACAATAGTGTAAATAAAGTCACAGTCAAAGTTATTACTTTTTGTCAGTGTAAACTAAACATTAGACTAACTTATTTGCAGGATGCTTACATTGATTAATCTCAATACCATAATTACATTTTACGATATTGTCCAGTATTTCAGGGAAAACTCTGGCCAATATCAAATCCACTTAAAACTTTCGATCACCTTTTCGCTGTTACCCATAATATAGCACTACACTAAACTTCACCACTTAATTGCCAAAATTCTAATTAAATTTTGTTTTTTAATAAACATAGGGTAAAAGTAAAACCAGACCCAATTACCCACAAAAAAATAGAAATTACATTTTATTATTTATTATTTTCCCAAAAAAAAAAAAAAAAAAAAATGAAAAAAATGGATGATTTACGCCAATTTCTTATTAAAAGTCATATTTCAAAAAATTCATTTTCAGATTGCAAAACAGCTTGAGGGGGTTGAAACAACACTTTATCTAATTTCACATTTCCAATTTACATATATTCCATTACTAAACACGATATATGTGTAATCTTATTTACCCACCCTTTACCATCAAATCAAATTACACGAAAATTAATTAACAATTTTTTCTGCACTCTCTATTTTATTAATAAAAAAATAAATAAATATAAAAAAAAAATATGCACTTACCTCTCTTCAAACTCATGGTTTTCGATCCTTCCCAAGCTGAGAAGAGTCCATTACAAGTGGCATCACCACTCTGCGCCACCGAGAAGCCGCTGCCATCTTTGTATTTCTCGTATACCTGTCAAAATCAATTGACCAAACATGAGCGCACTCCACTCTACTTTAATGTCGTGGTTTGAAAAGCTGTACACTCCACTTGTTTACAAAATCGAACAGTGAAACCTGAAACTTAAGTTAAGCTGATCGATAGTCGCGCCTACCGAACCGACCCAATAAATGGAATTAAGACTGTATGTGTTTCGAGCGAGCCAAACTTTGCAAAATGGAAAAAAATGGAGACACTTAGATGGAGCGTCGTTGCCAAATGTGCATAAAACAAACAAATTGACATGTGACAAAAGACATTTTATTTCATGTCACATTTCCACTCAGTTTGGAAATTTTCAGTTTTTTAACTCCGAAACTTTGGAAATGCAATACGTACTGCGGCGGCAAATTCTTCTCAGAACTTGCAACGCGATTTAAAATACCCACTTGAAATAAATTTGAGAAATTAGGGAATGTCGCATAACTTGTGGCTGGTGAAGAGTTGCTCGTGGTTTCAGAGCTTATTTGTGGTTTGTTTTAGAGAAGTTGAAGAAACCTTTGATTTGTGCCGCACAATAAGTGCACTGTCTTAGAGATTTTTCAGGTTATGAATTTTTAATTTTGCAATTGTTTAGCAATCGATGTTTCAAGTTAAATACTATATTCCACACAAAAGATGTTCAAGTCCAACTCCCATTGTCCCAACTGACCATAAAACAACATCATCCACATGTTGCTGGCCACAAATCCAACTCCACTTTCCCGTGGTTCCACTGGGCCAATGTTGTGGTGCCAAACATGAGCTACATTACACTTGAAGGGGTTGGAATCTGGACTGACAGTCGGTGTAATTGATTCTTGTAGACTGTCTCACAACTTTGAAATTAGTTTCAAAGCAATATGCAAAATGAAATTTATTGCGTGTTGTGGTCAACGCACCAAAAAAACAAAATCAATTATGCCATTCCCAAGATCATTTTAGGAAATAAAATTTGCACAAATTAGAGACTATGCAGAAAATTGTCATGTAAGGTATAATGTAACGTATAAATTATAAATTACATGTTAAACATAAGTTTAACGATGAATTTTGTAAGTTGTAAATATAAAGCCGATTGTTGGTTACATTTCCGCAAAGTGTCTAATATTTATTACTTTTACATTCAGCCACAAGGGGTTTGAAATTCTGCACGTCACAAAAATACTGACAATATGTAAATTAATGAAAAAACAATGGATTTTACTAGGTTTTATAATTTTAAATAAAGCGTGGTAAAAATTCTTATTATAAATCCAGACCCAATGATTAAAATTAATTTCAAATCAGATGTAAGACTAAATATTAGATTTACATAATCAACGCTATGTAAAATACACTATTTTTGTTGGTGTAATTGATTCCTAACACACGCTACTTGTTTGTCCAATGAATTCACTAGAAAATAGCCACAACTTAAAGCCATACTTTAAACCCCTTAATTTTATTAGCTGATTAGATTTACAACACTTAGTTCTTTCGTTAGTTTAATTTATTTCTATAAATAATTATTTAATTATTCTAAAAATCTAGTCAAATGTATTGTATATTTTACAAATCTGTATGAAAAATTAAATTAATTAATTAATGCGAAATTATTTGCTCGCGAATTTTCATCATTCTACAGATGCTGATAATATTTTATAAATTAAAAAAAAAAAAGTGTAAATCATGTATAAAAAGTGAAGTGTGTAAACAACTTTATAAATACCATTCTCCAATAACCATAATAGAAACGATAAACTCTTTCAAACATGAATACTTTAATTAATCCCCACAAAGCAATGCAATTGCAAATTTGCCCATATTTGTTTTGAACTTATTTGATTTTGATGAGAGAGAGAAAGAGAATTGAGACCCTATGCGAACTCAATTTGTTTACTAATGGTTTAACGTGCACTTCCCTCCACACCCACTCATCCATCCAATTTGTTAAGAATTTTCTGCGCCGCATTGTTTGTATAAATGATGCTTGTGCAATGAAACGCATCGAGTTTTCTCAGCATTGCACGTAGCATTTAACTTAATGGTGCATGTTGAGTCGCAATAATTCTCCCATTTTAACAGGGATTTGTTTGTTAATTCTTTACCACTTTGAACCACTCCTTAGCTCCTTAAGCCTAATGTTTGCACGAAACAATCACGCACGTTTGCATTTCTATCAGCGCGCGAAGGAAATGCAATTCGCCCTCGCCTCTTAACCCTCTTTTGAATTCTCACAAGCTCTTTTCAGTTATTGCTAGTAAAATTATAAAAGGATGAAATTTTGGGGCATGCGTTTCGCCATGGGAGGGGGAGGAGAAGGAGATCGACCGTTAAAGAGAAAATGCTTGTGGTTGCAAATTAATCCCTCCACATTGCGTCTTTTCTGGAGTGCATTCGCTTCCCGCATAATTCTTCCATTAAATTTATTATTTTCTTTTAATTAGAAATTTGTATTGACGAGACGAAGGAAGTTTGGTTTCTCGGCAACTTGGAAGTTATTGTGAAACGTAGGTTTTGTTTTATTAATTTGAATTTGATATAATTAGCTTTTAAAATCAACAAAAAAATCATTAAAATTAATAAAAAATTCTGTAATATTTATAAGTAACAAAAAATAGAATTGATATATGAAATTATATTCGTAATATTTGTTTTTGCTATGGGTCATTACAAGTTTAAAAACTGCTTTGCACACACTTATTTAATATTTAATGTATAAATATGGAATTATGCGGGCATATTGACCAACAAACTCTCAGATGAACATCACAAAGCATTTTTTATTGCAAAAGATGTTGCAACTTAAAACACAAAAACCTCTTATTTTAAGGTAATTTTTGCGCTCAGAGAGTTATTCCTAATAATAATAAGTATGTTCAACTGTACTTATTCAATAGTGCCATATCTCACCCTTATGCTGCCCTGTTGCACACTGCGGACATCTATTGACAGTTGTTTGCATTTATGAAATTTTTGTGTAAATCTTGCCTGAATCAATGATGTCACCTATGTGATATCACTGATTCAATGAACCTTCAAGTACATCATTCCAGCAATTTTTCATTCTGTAACGTCAACATATTTTTATAACTTTGGTGAAAATACGTAAAATTTTCACACTTAAAACATTAAAATTTTGTCATTTGGCAATTTTTTTTAAACCACACTCACAGCAGTTCCAGAATATAAAAAACCAAAATACATTTCAATGGCAGTATTAGAATTAAGTATACAACTCAACATTCTTATTATTATCTACTCTCCATCAAAACCAAAACCTCAACTTCTGAATCACAACAATCCACAACTACCCACTAAACATCCCTTTCGAAAACAACAATAACTCCCAAACATCCTAAATATGATTCCCCTTTTAATATTCAAAACTCCACACATCACATTTTACGACTCCCACTTTTACAGAAGCGCTTTTGCCAGTAAAACAAAAATATGACATGCCACTTTACGGATCAAACGAAGCAGCTGCTATTTTATAAGTGAACATCATCTTTGCATTAACTTTTTAAACTTTTCCACTAACTTATTTTTTCTTCCCACTCTTCGTACCATAAATTTACACCATTCACCATCCTCCAAAAATATTTTTCAACTACTACTCTCTTTTGGCAAGTGTTCAATGGCTGCGCAATCTTCTAATACAAAATTTAAGCAACATCTCCCCATCAAACAGGCAGAGTGAAGAAAAGTGTTGTCTGGTTTCCATTTTTACTGCCTCAGACACTAGTTATTGCTTTGAATTGAAGGCAAGTCATTGCTCCTAACATATATAAATGTGCTGGAGCTCAGTATTCCTTGATTTTATGCACTGTACTATCCTGCAATAACAAATAAATTGAATTATTCATGCAGGATGTTTCTCTGCAGTCTTTGTATAAATAGTTTAACTTTATTTAAAATTCTCTTCGAGCAGAGAAAAGAGTAAAAATTGTCCTTTTGCAGTGAAGGGGTTAAAGGTTTAACTGCTAGAGGCTGTTTCTAAGCCTCGATCAAGTCGGGTTATTGTCAAGAAATTTTAGCCTAACTATAAATCAGAGATACGAGCAAAGCAGTAAATCAGAGGTTGTAAAAATCGAGTTTCATGTTGACACAGCACTTGTAAGATTCGCGATAAATTTTAACTGGTTTTACGTGATAAAGCAGAGTTGGTGAAAGTATTGTGACATTAACATTATTGTCCTTATCACTCTATTAATGCTAATTTAGCAGTAATTTAGTTGGAAATTTTATTGAAAAATTTTACAATGCTAATAAAATATGCTAATTTACCTATGTCTTGTAGCAGAAAGTATTTCAGCTATTTTGATAATTAAAACTACTACCGTACTGTATTTAAACAGTTTATCAATTAGCATTGTTAAATAAATCATAATTTCAACAACAGAAACCATTAAGTTGTCTAAATCCAAACCATTGTATTGATTTTGCTGTACGGTAATCCATAAAAGACAATTTATATACAACCGGAAGTACTAAAATTTGCATTTCAAATTCATAAGTCAAGCCTGCAATAATGCTAAATCATATATAACCTACCCTCCACATAGATTATAGTGACTTACGTGTTGACTTACACACAGGTCAAGTCTAAATTGAAGCGCCAAAGTGGATTATAGAAGTGGCCCATTTAAAGCATAATCCACTTATACGTTAAAATTATCAAAAGGCTCAAAGCACATTTTTGCTTTTACCTTTAAACTACTTTTCTTTCAAAAACAACTTTTCCTTCCTACAAACTCTTTTATCAAAACCTTATCTTAATTCCCAAAAAAAAAAAAAAAAAATCTAAATTCACATGGAAAGTGTATTTACGAAACTCAACGACGCAATCTCAACAACTGCACTGAATCACATCACATTAAACATTTGCATGTAAACAGTAAATTACAATTCCAACTGTTCCCCTGCATACTTACCTTTTACGACTGACCAATTGCATTTGCAATTATTGCCTATGAACCAAATTCTTCAGTACATATACAGTATCCCTCCATATTTCATTTGATTTGATCCTTAATTCCAACACATGCAACTAATACATAACTTTATGATAAAGTCGGCTGCAATTAAATTGTCATCTCATTTACCCCTTCTCAACACCAATTTGTAAACACCGCTCCAAGTGACCGGTCAATTGGCTTTTATTCGCCCATCAAATCCACGAGGTTCCCTTCAGACTATTAAGGGCTAAAGCCATCAAATCAACTTACAAAGCATCTGTATTTGTCCTCGTCGTTGGCGGCCATATTGTGCTCCAGTTTGCCTACCAGGTAGCGAATAGATCCTTCCCTCCACGTAGCGAGGCAAATGAGTTCTTCCACTGTAAAGAAAAGAAGAAATTTTCTTAAAACATGCCAAAACAAGGCAATTCCAATGCAAATGGTCGCTGTCGAGTCAAAAAGAAGGGCTCAACCACTTTCCCCAATCCTTTCCCAGATTAACGCGGCTCCTTAAAGTCGATGACATCAGCAAAACATGTTTCGACAATTTCTCATCTTGATGTAATGGAAAATAAGGGGTTTAGGCGAAATGGGGAATTAAAATATATTAAGGGATTTGGGTGCTGGAATAAATTAAGGCTGTTGTTTTATGCATGAAATTTGTTGGTGTTGATGGGTTTTGAAGCAGGGAAGCACACACTTCCATTTATGTCTAGTTTGGCTGTGATAAGTATCAAAATTAATAAAAATTAAAATAAAATGAAACAAAATATTAAAAATTCAGTTAAAATGAAAGAAAGTGCACTTTGTACTTTAGTAATCTTGAATTACAACTTAATCTACAGAAGTTTTTAACCCTTCCATTACTGGGTAACAAAAATCTACGCATTACCAGCAATGGTAAAAATGTACACATTTTCACTAACCTGGAGCTCAAGCGTCATTAGCCAAATTAGGTGTAATGTTTATTACTACCAACAGAGGGGGTATATTTAACCAATCAGGAACATTCTTTACTCGCTTGACCCCTGCTGTGTTACCCCTTTGTGGGAAAATAAAGTAAGTTGTTACACACAGAAACTTTTAATCCCTACTGTATAGCAGAAAGCCTAACCAAAAATATGTCATAGGATTTTAAGGGGCAGAAAAATTGCAAAGGCTATAACTTTAATATTAATAATTTTTTTTACACCAAATTTAGCCAGAACTTAGTTTACTAGAAAAAATTTCCTATTCAAGTTTGATGTGTAAATTTTTAACACAGTTGGTATTGGAAGGGTTAAGCACACCATCCCAAAAAAAAACCAAAACAAATTAGCATTCGAAATAAAACAACCCACTCGTTTATGAAAAACAGTCACTTCCTAATCTTAAGTACATGCACAGACGACAGAACTAAGTGACTTTTTGTACCCATAAATAAACAGCTCGGTGAGCCTCAGCCTTCAGCGAAGAGATTATGAAAATTACCCACAACATCACATTTCAAAATGATTTAAATACAACCTCTCTCGCAAGTTCAAGTTGCACCATTTCTTTGTTCCCTACAAGAACTACGTGACAGTCAACGGTTGTTTGCGATATGTGCCTTCAGTGACACAACTGAATATCTCTGCGAAGAAAAAGTTAGAACCGAAGAATAAAAAAGAAAAAAAAAGTGTAGCAACCATTGAAAACCGTCGAGGAATTTGATATCGAGGTGAGTTATACTCCGACAAATATTCGATATGTGAATCTTTCTCGCCGACTTATCGCTTCGAGGATAGAATTATCTGGAGGATTGTGTTCGACATAAAACTTACCCCTTCTGCTCTGTAAATGTTTGTGCAGTTCGCAGCACGACTTTTGACTTTTGGAGATGAAATAAGCCGACAAATATTTGCTCGAAGCATAACATGACATTGTTGCAATCTAAATGTGATAGTAACATTCTACAAGAGTTTTAAATAAACTTTTATGCAGTTTTTAATGTCAACTTTTCTTTACTGCAAAACATCTTTTGACGCCATGATCTTACATTTGAGGTTCACTAAACATTGAACAGATTTTACATAATGTTGAAACAAATTATCATCTCCAAGACAGTTAAATTTTTTGGAAATTGTAATATACCAAAAGTACCAACAAATTTCAAAAAATATGTTGACACTTTCTAAAATTTCTACATTTTTGTTGGGATATTGTTTTTTGGCTAATTGCTGCAAGAAATACCATAAGAGTGTAAAGAGAGCGTAAATTATACCGAAACACAACTTTGGTGTAAAACGTATGCCGCATGCATCATAATAGATGTAAATTTATACTCTTTAAACATCTTTACAGGTGTGCAACAGCTGACAGAAAAAGTGTATACCATAAGGCAATTAGAGGTGCAAATTGATTCCTTTATTTATGTGTGTACATGTCTTTTCTCAACGTTGATACAACATACTCCTTAGATCTAAAACATCGTATTAAATTTTTTAAACATATTTTTACTCTTCTATTAAAACTTATCCTTCAACTCAATTAAATTGTGGTCATCAAACCACACAATCACTGCAACCAAAATCTGCAATATTTTTAATTTTATTATTTTCTTTCAAAATCCCAGCTGCAAATACTGGTTTTTAATTTCCACTGTGTAAATTCCAGCACCTCTCACATCCGCACATCATTTGAAAATAACCTCCCACTGATGATCATCAAGTCTCATTTTATTTGGCTGCACATTGCAAAACTCCATATTGGCTTGAAATTCTAATTTCAATTAGATGTTGGCAAATGGTGATTGCCTGACTCATAATTACACAGAGGCAATTTCATTTTGACTGATCTTTACCCGGGGATTTCCATGTAGTCTTCACAATTTCGGCTTCTATTAATTCCAGATAACGACACCAGAGGACCATAAACCAAACAGCCTCCAGTAAAAGCTTGACAAATATGGCATCGTCAAATGCCTTCGTTTAACCGAATCCATTAACGGGATCCGTGTTTACAAAAAAACATTGTGGCCATTTTTGATTTTCCGTCTTTTATCGGTTAATTGCTTCGGCGTTCCCCCAAAACTCGCAATTTCTAGCGATGGCCACTTTGGTGCGGAGATCAATCTAAAACTATATTTTGAAGTTGTGTCTGTCTGTCTGTCTGTCTGTGGATCTATAGGCTCGGTTATTTGCGGCGCGATTTTCACCAGATTTCAAAGAAACATGCCCAACAGAATTCTAAGACAAAATGCGGAAAA
>JAQFZP010000341.1:0-40119 GCA_034695745.1 Geophilus truncorum
CCGGACCATAGACTTATATTATTGGTCCATGGTCCGGGTTTTCCCCTTTTCAGTTTGCCGCCTAGCGAGAGTTGGCGTCCCTCGAAGTCACTTCTCGTCGCGCGCGGACAGTATTCGTGTCTTAAAGTTCATGTGAACATTAATTATTAAATGTGAATTTACACATCACAAATAGTAATTAATCGCTGCCAAATTTTGGCACGTTAAATTTTGTAAAAACGATCGCAAACAATTAATGTCAAAAGAAAAATGAATTCTGGGAATTCTGAGTTTGTTACGCACAGAAACTCTGCTCGAAAAAATTTCGAAACTGAATCCTGGATCAGTCGCTGAAAAACAATAAAAGCATTGCAGGCAATTCCAGCGACAGAGGCAGTGGATTTCGTGACGTCATAAATCGTAGCACCTCGGAGCATAATCCATTTTTATTTTGCCATTCCGTTTTCGCGATCGATATTTACAAATTTTAACGTGCGTGAACTGTGAAAATCATTTGGCAACGATTAATTATTCTTTGTGATGAGTAAATTCATATTTAAAAATAAACCAGTTTAATTCACTTAACCTTTAACATCTAACATTGTTTAATTGTGGTCCCTAAAGCTTATCGGGGAAAGAATGCAGTGTAACCATCATCTTACACAATGTTTACCTTACAAAATATGTAAATTACATTATTTTAATTCAAGAGTGAACTGACCCTTTAAATTAACCGTACCGTAATGAAACTTGATCTCAATCAATAATAACACACGTATTCTCTAAACTCAAACAGCACAATTCCAAGTAAACCCATACGCATTTCAAAATTTAAAAAAAAAGTTCATTGGTTTAACACATGAAATTCAGATGAGTTCTCGAAACCCTCCAAAGAGAACATCTTAAGTAAAAGACGAGGCAAACGCGAAAAAGGCAAATCCGAGAAAACGCACTCGCGATATGAATTATGCACTAACAAAACGCAATGCACAACCTCGTGACACATCTATAATTCAATATCCGAGCGAGAACTACTCAACTCCACTCCAGTCTGCCACAAAGCTGATAAAATTATAAGCAAGAGCAGAGCGCAAAGACGAGTCGCACGAATTCCTCCTGGTGCGCTACTTGAGCGTTCCAACATTTCCAAATACGCGCACTGCTGGAACAAGACGATAACCTCGTTCTTGACAGATGCTTTGAAAAATGAAAATCGTACATAACAGATAATAATTTTGCCCAGAATCGATATACAGGTTGTATTTGCCGATGCGATGCAATAAACTTTTGCTGATTTGACTTGTGTGACATTTTTTATATTTTAAATTCAAAATTAAATTGCCACAAAATCCAATTTCCATAATCCTAGAATAATTTTTTTATAAAACATTTTTGACCTAAAGAGCAACACAGATTTAATTAACTTTATCTTCAAATAAATTTTTATTAAAATCACCAATTTTTCAATGAATGTCAATGAACAGAAATCTCATTCAATTTCTTTTTCTTGTGCCCTAGAAATCTTTTTTCTACCAAAGTTCGAAACCTGAGATTTTTCAGATCAACAACAACCACTTACAGTATAATATTGCTACTCTGCACTAATTTTAGACAAATGTAGTATCACTTAAAGTGACGCTGTTAGCGATAGCGATTGCTACTGATAGAACGCTAAACAGTGATAACATTTCCAACACAGAAAACACCCTGAACTTTAAACAAATATTACAACAAAGTAAAAGTTTGACGAAAAGAAAAACAAAGCATTTCAATACAACCAAAGAAGCAACTGGCAACCTTAAGAAACATCCCTTCCAAATACAATGGCTATATGCAGCATGAACCTAGAACCTCCTGAAAGAGATTTATGAATAAACAATGCGCATAAGTAAATAAGTGATGCCCGGTTCAAAGCAAAGGGTAAAAGCATGTGAATAGTTAAAAGAATCGTCTTTGTTTTCCTCACCTCGCACGTCCACGGTGATCATTTTGCTGAGACCATTGCCAACCCCGTTGGTGGCTCTGCACAGGTAGCGTCCTTCGTGCTCCAGACGCGCTCCACCCAGCACCAGGGAGCCATTTTCCAGCTTGTGGATGGATGGGTCGGACGAGTGCAACGCTTCGTATTCCCCAGGCGTGTTCTCTGTCAATGAAAAATGGCAAGTGCTCAACCTTCAACCAAAGAGTTTTCACAACGCCGCAAATATTTTCCATATTTTTATCTTGGAAACAAAGGAAAGTTAAGTGAGTGTGTGCTGTGTGCTGATTTGTCGTTTTGTTTTTTTACAGAATGATGTAAAATAAAAATAATAAAAAATATTTAGGATAAATAAGTGCTTTTTACTGGTTTTTAAGTATTTTTTTTTGTATAGTAAGCTTTAGTGTAATTTATAAATAGTTGTTTTAATTTATTATAAATTTTATTAATTAATGTAAATGTAAATGTAAATGTGAAGAAACTTCAAAAATTATAAATTTTGGATTTTAAGAACAAAATCTCATTAAATTTCAAAAATTCTATAAATAGCACAATATTGACAAATCCTTACAAATTTCTTTACAAATCTTCCAAAATCTTGAAGATTATCAGTGCATCCCTTCTCAAGATGTCAATACTTGGAAAAAATCATCAATAAGCTTAAAAAAATCTTTCAAAATGTTTACATAATATGTAAACATTTTGAAAGATTTTTTATGTAATACATACTGTATATGTAATAATATGTAATACATATCTTCAAAATAAAAAAAAGTCTAAAAAAAATCTAAAAAAGTTCTAAAATATTTTAAAATCTCTATAAATCATATAATAACTTTTTTTTTATAATTTTCTTTAAAATTCAAAAAATATTAAATACCATTTCTCAGGCTATTTCTCCTATCATTTGAAGCTATTTAATTGTAAAAAATATTTTGTTATATTTTACTATCTCTTAAAAAAAATTAAAAAATAATATAAAATTCAAATTTAAGCGAATTAAACAATAAATAGAAAATAAATGATCAAGTCCTTAAGTGTGTGACGTGCTGTAATAACAGTGCAGAAGTGCGGCTGAGTTAAAATTAGCAGTTGCAATAAATGACTAATGCTCACGAAATGAAGAGTGAAAAGTTGGCAGCCAATCAAAAGCACCTGTCAGTTATGAAAATGGGCTCTTCACTCCCTTTTAAAAACCGAATTTATTTCACAATTTAACATGGCACATTTCTCCAATCCCCTCTTTTTCTTTTATCATTTTTTATTTCAATCACTCAAAAGAGTAAAAGACTTCTGCTCGAGTGCAAATAAAGCACAAATCCACTTCTCAATTGCTGACTGAGTTTACAAACTCATTGCTCATAAATTTTAGATATTTAATTATCTATTTACTGCTAATAGGAATAGGAAGATGATAAATAAATTAAACGTAAGAAAATAACTTTTGAAGTTAACAAAAAAAGTGCTTTCAGCAGTCGTAAGATGGATTTACATTTGCACATAACTTAAATTTAAGAAGAATTAAGGTGCATTTTGGAATACTAAGTCAAAGTTTTCTTAATTCAAAACTGTTTTGATTTAAGCATTAACTTAACCAATACTTAGACTTAACTTCTTAATTCATCCAATAGCACTGCATTAGATCACATTTAAAGTTTAATCTAGTTGTTTGGTATTGCAGAAAAGTATTTAGTAACATGTGGTTTTACAGTGAAGTTCACTATTGTGAAAACTGGATAACTAATAAGTCATAATTAAATCTTTTAAGTTGAAATTACACTTGACACTCCAGATTATCTGTAGTCTATCTTCAAAACAACCAAAAACCCACACATAAATTACAGTTATCTGCAAGTTGCAAGACATTCCTCCATTTTTAATTTCACATTATCTGTAGAACGTTCCTGTGATGTTTACTTTAAATGGTCACAAACAATATTGTACACAAAGTGCAAAATTTTAATAATAATTCAAACGCCACAAAAAAGAAATGTGTTAACAAACAGTCAACCCTAGTGTCGATTTTTTGATATTAGTTTTAAAATTTTAAATAAAGTAAACATTCTCTTTATCTACACGACCAAAAAGTCTTCTAAACCGAATAGATTATACAAAATCCGACGACGCCTATATTACTTCTGACTATGCAAATTGGCTTGGAGCTATGGCTGCCATCGGATCAAATCAGGTTGGTTTTGGTAAAAACCAATTCAATTCAAAATTTTCCATTGGATTAAAATTTATTCTCTAATCCAATCCGACCCGATCGAATATAAAATTAAATACAAGTTCCTAATTCATAAGTTGCATAAATCACGATTTTTGTCACTTATGCGACGTATTATACTGTATCATGTCATTTGTATTTTTTCCTCTTGGTAATTTTTTTTTCAGATTTACACTCGATTTTGAGTCGGATTTCATGCAAATCCGATCCGATTTAAGTTTATCGAATCAAAATTTTGCTATCAGTAACCGATTCGAAATTCAGATCTGACCTAGACAAGATTTATTGATGGGTCCATGTGACGTCCAGATTAGAAAATGTTTACTGTATTTTAAATTTTATGTAACAATAAAATAAAATTAAAAAAAAAAGACAAAAAGTATATGAAAAAGAGACAGAAAAATTGATGCACTTGGATTACCTACTGCTTTCAACCATTCGATCCTCGGCAACGGAAACCCACTCGCCTGACAATCGATAACCACCAATGAACCCGGCAACATGGTGACGTCACTCGGTTGCACCATCCATCGCGGCGGAACTTAAAGAGCAAACAAAAAACTAGGATAAACTCACACATAATCCACTTTATAAACACCTGCTTCAAACTTAACGAGTGACTAATATCCAATTTAAACTCGTAAACTTCACACTGAAATTTACTCGCATTATTTTTTCAATACTCGTTACACCTTGAAGCGTTCTCTCAACTTTTTGACACTTTTCCACCGATTTCCCCAACTTTTTCATTAGCAATTTAATCAAGAATTAATGGAAAATGTCAAAACAAATTTACTATTGCATTCGTGTTTATTATACGCCTCATTTTTTTTGTACAACGAATTCAATATTGGTGTTGTATAATTAAATCGTATATTATAGAATTTTTAAAGTAACTGTGTCAAGATTTTTTTTTTTTATTATTGCATGAGAAAATACATGCCAAAAAATGTAGAGTTTTAATTAATAATTTTTTGGAAAAGTTTCTTTTAAAATTGTTAAGTTTTGTAATTACAGATCTTATTCCTATTTGTGACGAAATAGGAGGTAGGTTTTACTTACGAAGTTGACAACAGATTACGCTGTTATTAAAACTAGAACAAGATGTTAGTCATTCTAAAAATAAGTCTCAATAACGGGTCAAAAATCTCTACAAATCTCTAAAAATCTGTACAAATCTTTAAACCTTTTGCTAAAAAATATAAAAAATGCTCTAAATTTTCAGCAAACTTTGATAAATCTCTGCAATATTTGTCTGGTAGTGCAAATTTGTCTAGAATTTTTAATTTTGTTCCATTAGTTTTTTTTAGGTCTTTTTAAACGTTTTTTAGACTTTGAGGTCTTTTAACTTTGTTGTTGTGGCACGTCACTTATGGCCAGAACAGCTACTGATGACCTTAAGCATTAGTTCATCCTTCCTATAAATCTTAAAAATCTCTATAAATCTCTACAAATCTTAAAATTCTCATTGATAACATTTGAGTTTGTCTGACTCTCTAGATTTTCCACATCCTCCTGTTGCTTCGTCACAAAGTTTCAGATCTTTCAAAATAAAAACAGCAAAAAATTTAAATTTTTTTTTAACATTTTGATAAAAATTTATTTAAAAAAAAAAAAAATTCATGACACTACCACTTTAATTTAATTATTTAATTTTTAATTTGAGACTTGCTGAAAGAAACTGCGTTAAAAGTATAAAATCTAGCTATTTGAGTGATGTACAATCCACTTTTAGAGATTAAATTACTGACATGTTGAATATTTAATGAATATTGTCTACTATAATGTCATCTTTTGAAGAAAATATGTTTCATGCTCCTAACGGTGCCATGAATCAGGATTGTAAGAAAGCAACGTGCAAATTAGAGGATAAAAACAGATCAAGGTTGTAGAAAGAGTCAGCAGCAAGGAAAAGGAAGAAATATGTTTAAAGAAAACTAAAATTATAAATAATAAAAAGTAAAAAATTAATTTAAAAAAGAAGAAGAAGAAGAACCAAAAGAGAAATTGATCTTAAAAACACTTCTTAAAGCAAGTCCTTTAAAGTGTTGTTAATAAAAGATGAATTCTTGTAATTTAATTAACGGAAATTAAATAAAGTAACTGGGTAAAGGTTTTGAGAGATTATTTCATTCATCTTTTATGTTTGACTTTTTCAGTGTTAAGGAAGTGATAATTAATTAAAAAGAAAATTGACGTCATTTATGTCTGTAGACCCCCTAACAAAAGCAACAAAAAGAAATTCAGGTTTTTGAATTTTGTAAATTGTCTCGTGAAACTAACAGAATTTAAAAACTAGTGGCAATGAATTGAAATTCAAATTTGGTAAATTGAAAATTCATTTGTGCTTTGCAAAATGTAATCTAATGGTGTAGTTACATTGTTTTTTAAAATCGCCACCAATAATGTCTGTAAATGTTGTTTTTACTCATAACTTAAGATAAAATTTTTAATTTGATTGTTAAATGACTTCAACAGTAGTTTAACATCAAATTAAAAACTTTCATTTACATTATAAGCAGAAAACAAGATTTATAAACATTATTAACAGCGTAATCTTATGGTAATTTTGCGAACATTAATGTTTAACATGCAATTATATTTTACATATACGTTATACATCAATTGCCCGCAAAGTCTGTAATAACGCAAACTATACAACTTTTACATAAGAAATCAAATACATAAAAATTATGTAAATAAAAAGCTAAATAAAATAATTGTTGTAATTTATAAAATTTAGAAATGAGTGAATTTTACATTTGATAAATTAAAAGATTCTGTAAACATAAATATTCTAACATTCAAATAACCAATCTGCCACACTGTTTTCAAAACTGTTAATTTCGATTAAAATATAACATCTCATTAAAGTATTATTTTTTTGCAAGCATAAAATAAAAAAAAAAAGTAAAAAAATAAAAAAAAAAAAGAAAAAAAAAGTGAAGAGAGAGAGAGAAAACAAGTGAAAACTGTGATCCCGGATATGGAGGGTGGTGTTTTGGATTAGAATCGATTTACCCTGTACTACGAGTTGTGCAGTGAAGTTGACGAAACCAGCTGGATTTTGAGCACTACAAGTGTAGTTGCCATTGTGTCGTGACGTCACTCGGTTGATCGTGAGCACACTAGAATGCTCGTCAAAATCTCGCACTGTCACGCTGAGATCGGGCGCCAGGTGGCCGCCGTCTTTGCTCCACGTGATCGCGAGGGGCAAATCCCCCTGGCTCACGACACATGCCACCCGAGCCAAGGTGCCCTCGAACAAGAAATCGCCTTGGAAGGAGAAGGGGATAATCTGCGGAGGGACTGGAACGAGGGGGAAAATAATAACAAAAGGCAAAAAATCATTCATCGGAGCCAACCACACGTCACAAAGTTCAAGGGCAAACACGGCACGTCAAAATGAACATAGAAATCAAAGGAAAGCGGCAAAATTGCGAGTGCGGGCGCAAAACGGGGTCGCTCGCTCGGCAAAACTTGCTCAAGAGTGCGCTTCTTGTTTTTCAGTTTTCTTCGCACAAATCTCACTTCCCCATGACAAACTTTCCCATGATAAAATTCCTCTAATATTTCAACTTACAAATGTTGTGTGTTGTGTGATCGTGTTGTGCGAGTGTACGGAAATTAAAAGAATAAAAATAAAACAAAGTTGTGTACTCATCGACTTGTGTGGAAAAATGTGGTACGGTAGCTTTAGGCAGAGGAATTGGTCTTTTCGTGCTGTGTTGCGATTTGAAGAAAGTGCTTTAACCACTTCCGGTTGGGTGTGAGTCCCCAACCTTTGAGGGCACCGACCTGAATACTAGTAGTAAATGTGCTAAAAAGTTCGAATTTGTAATTAAACCAGAAGTGCCATTACTTAGTGCTCCTAATAGCAGTTTCAGTCTGAGATTTTACGCTTTAAAATATTATATTTCTGGTTTGACTTATAGCTCTAAATTTTATGAACGTGAAGAATTAAACTCATAGAAAATATCTATAAAATCCGAAGTCTCTAACCAAACCGTAAATGTCATTTAAATCATCTTCAAATTAAAATTTTACAGTTAAACTGCAATTTGGAGCGCTTTTAAATGGCACTTCCGGTTTAATTTAAATCCCCAAAAGTTCAGGGCACCTACTACAATAGTGCAACTCGGTGTTATAAAAATTTAAATGCAGTAACTCAACCAGAAATCCCCTTAAAATCAGCTCCAAATTGCAATTTTAAACTTAAACTACAATTCGAAAACCCTTAGAACGGCACTTCCGGTTTGATTTAAAGCTGGTAATTTTGACATCTACCTAACACCCGGCCCTTACGATTCTAACAATTTCAATCTTCAAACCCAATCAGAAGTGATCTAACAACTCCCTCCAAACGGCAACAAAGCACGAAACGAATAGAACAACATGAAGGGAATCGTCAGTCAGGAGCAGTTTACATAAAAATATCAAAAACAAAAATAAAACACAAAATAAATCTCAAAATTAAAATTTCCTCACTTCTAAAGGAGAAAAACAAAAACAAAAACAAAAATAGGAATAAATAAAAAAAAAAATATAAAAAAAAAGAAATTCTAAGTAAGCAGATAACTGTCGCATGTGGGTGATATATTTTTTTCTTTTTCTTTTTTAATTTGATTTCTTAAGTTGACTGCCTACCGTTGACAGTGATCTGCGCAGTGTAGTGATCGGAGGCAACAGCGTTTCTCGCCACGCAGGTGTAGTTGCCGCTGTGCGACGGCGCCGCCTTGCTTACGGTGAGCACGCTAGAGAACTCGTCGAAGTCCCGGATCGCTAGACCGAGCTCGGTGGCGGCCGCGGCCACCGCGCGCCCGTCTTTGAGCCACGCGAACGTAATGGGTAAATCCCCCTCGACCACTGCGCAGATTATGCGCGCGTGGGCGCCCTCGTGCAGACGCGTGTCCTGGAAGGACGTCGGGTTGATCTTGGGCGGAACTGAAATGGCAAAACCACTCGGCTATCATTAGAGAAAAATCCTCGCCAGGGGACGCTGGGTAGTCTAGTGGTAGTGGCTCATCAAATCACAGCATCTAAGTTTGAAATTTCCTCACTACACCAATGTTAGGTCACGTCACATTTGACCTCTGTTTTTTCAAGGTCATTCTTTGTTTGTATATTGTTGATCTGCCTTCGAAAGCATGATATATGGAAATAAACAGTAAAGCAAATAACATTAATCCTCGTAGCCACATGAGTAAAGAGTTGTTACTTTATGGCCACCAAAGAGAGGGCTAACAGACAAGATTCAGAAATATGATGTCGCCTTCTTATTGCTCTGCTGTTTCTCTATCTCCATGCAGTCGAAGCACATTATATCAAACCTCCGTATAACAGAATCTCACTATTAAAGTGATAGTGTTACGAACTTTTTTTTTTTATTTCAAATTTTGGTGAAAGTGGAATCTTCATCAAAATTAAAAAAAACTCAATTTTTTTTTTGAAATATCTTGTTTTTTTATCATAATTTCACGTTTTAAGATTGCGGTGGAAAAAAGGAATTTGACCAGGTCTGAGAAGTCATGACGAAATAACAGAAGAGCAGAACTAATTTTTGCCTCGCTTTTTGCTATGGTCCCCTAATTCCAATTCCATTTGTCGCTAAATTTTTAAGTATATATAGAACCTGACTGCTATTACCTCACGACGAAGAATGAAGTCGAGACTTCCATTTCAAACCAAACAGACATTTAGCTTACAAATTTGAAATAAATTTTTGCAAAAAATAAATTTTATGAATTAAACTAACGTATACATTTTTTTATATAAAATAAAAAATTTTCGTGACACTATCACTGTATTTTACACATTCATAATCCCCAGCTATGTCACTATCAGAGCCATATTTTATGCTCTCTAATTTCCGAGATACTTACATTTTAGAAATATAAAGAGCACCTTTTGAGTATTTTTAAATTTTGATTATAATTAAATTTTAAAATTTTACAAATTTAACATTAAAAAAATTAATAAAATTAAATAAATTTTTGGATTTTATTGTGTGTTATGCAGGTGAGTGACCCAACATGGTGTAACAAAGGTCAAGCTTTAATAACTACTCCTCCCTCCTCGAGACCCGCATTCGGGTCACTTGCAGACCAAACACACAAAGCTTGGAACCGCTTTCGCGCCTCACGCTGTCACTGTCAATAGCAGCGTCGATTCCGTTTTTAAAAGAGAAAAAAAAAATATAAAAATGTTATAGAATTGAGTTTGTTGTTGCTCTCGACTCTCCTCATTGGTTTCCTGGCTAGACTGAGCTGGATAAAGAAGAAAAAGGAGTAAAAAAGGTGAGGAATTCAGCTGCAGAAGAGCGCCTCAAAGAAAACAAGTGAAGTTTAATAACTCGGATGAAGCAATTGGAAGAAAGTTTTCCAAACTGCTGCATCCTGTCTGCAAGAGAAAGAAAAAAGGGCAAATTAAATAAAAGCACAGTGCCCAATCTGGGGTTGGTAAATAGACGGAGGGACGCAACAAACTTCTTGCTGCTCACGTTCAAATGAACTGTCGCTTCAAGTAGTTGGATAATACAATAAAGCGTAATTGGACGACACCGTGTACTTAGTTCGCACAATCACGGGGTTGGGTAAAATCACGCGGTTAAATAATGCACTTTATGAGTAACTGGAAGTACTCACAACAACTTAGTCAACAAATGTCATATTTTTTTTTAAAACTAACACTTTAGTCCAATTATCATCTGAAATTTGTTGTAAGTACTTTACACTTTACTTTGTAAGAAGTCAAAAGTAATTGGTTACTTTTTCTAGAATTTTGACAACCTGGTGGTAACATTTGCAACTATTCTGATAAAATGTGTCATAAGTAGAGGTATTTAGAATGTGGCTCCACCTATGAAATAAGTTCTTTTCTTCATTACTTATACAGTGAAATCATCTGCGAAGCAACCAAGCAAAGTTTGAGTAGTTTGGCACTTTAAGTGCTTTCTTTGCAATGTCGCTTCACATTGGAGTCGGGTATGACTCAAGTTATTTGACATCTGAAAACTGCAATGTAATTTTTATTTACTGTTAAATGTCGTGTTTAAAATTTGATAGTGGAGACCGATGTGGTTAAGAGAAAAGTTCAGATTTATTTAAAGAAAAGTCACATTTTAAAAGTGATATTATAAGTCAATTGCAAAGTGCGGGTGAGTGTCCTTTGTGGTTAAAACACTTGAAACTATCATTTAACTTAAAGTGAAAGTTTCATGATTGTTCTCATTCCATGTAAAAGAGTGTGCAAAAAAATATAGAGTTTAATTTGTTACTAAGATTATGCAAAATATTTCATTAAAATATTTAAGTTTAAACCTTCGATTATAAGAATAAGATGTCCACAAAATCTTACCTCGAAGCTGACGCGCCTTCGGTCTAAGCTTAGAGAGGGTCAGTTTAAGCCAATAAAAACGACAATTTATTTTTACCTCTGCATGTGGCAGTACAACATCCTTTTATGGAAGAAACTGAAAGTAGTCAGTAATCACTAATACCTTTTGCTCTCTGTTTTACTGGGCAGCCTAGAATTTTAAGAAGCAGAAAATTTGCTCCTTAACTTTATTATTAACAACTATAAAACCAAATTTGGGTAAAACGTGGCTTATAAATATAAGTACCAAGTTCAGAAAAGAACAACTTAACCACTTAAAGAAAAATAAAATCTTATTCAAGTTTGGGTCTGTGGACAACTTGTGCTCGTAGGCCGTAATCTAAATGTTAACGTCTGGCTGTTTCAAAACAGAAATCTTGAAGCAATTTCTATGTGACGTAATAGCAGCTGGCTTGCAGGTAAGAAACAAACACCAGACGAGGCCGAACGCATTGAAATCAAATTGTAAAATTTGCTTAGCCCCACTGCTATTTCGTCACAACTTCTCAATGTTTACAAAATTTCGTTTTCAAGACCACCACAGAATTCGAGCATAAAACTTGACAAATTTAATAAAACTTTTATGGAAATTTTATATTTTGGTAAATATTTATGAATTACCAAAATTAAAAAAAAAAAAAAAAATTATTCATGACATTATCACTTTAAATATGATGTCACTTTTTTTTTCTAAGAAAATTTGTTTAATTTTCAATTCTACTAACTCACTATGTTACCACCAGGTTACACCAGTTAAATCCCCAAAATAACCAATTACATCTAGAACCAAACACCAAAACCTGAAAACCAAAATCGCCAATATAAAAAAAAAAAAAAAAAAAACACAAATAGCCAAAATTACAACAAAATAAAATAAAAATAATCCGAATGATTTACTCACCCAGAACCATTACCTCCAATTCCCTTCTTGCACTTTGACCTTGCTTATTTCTCGCCAAACACGTGTACACTCCTGCATCATCAGCCCTCTGCACACTCATCAACTTCAAAGTCCCATTCGGAAAAACCACCTGCAAATGGCTGACCGGAAGCCGCGTTTCACCTGTGTAAAATCCAACAAAAAATATTGAATTACAAATTGAAAACGACAGGGAAAAAAAAGACAACAACCACTGGTTTATTAATCAAACAGATACGGTTAATGATTCAAAACAGTCCCGGTAGATTTCTCGGCTACTGCAAACAACTTAAGTAATTAAAAATGCCCCAGCAAATTCCTCCAAGGCAATTTCCTTGGCAACGCGACTTTTCGCCCGATAACACCGAGAATTACGCTTCAGTCGCGCCCGAATTAATTTTAAACAACTTGCTCCACTTTAAGTCTGAATTTCGCAGAATGCAAACCGCCGTTATACTTAATTAACACCGCTTTTAAAAAAAAGGTTCTTTATTTTAAGAGGTTGTTAGTGCTGTTTCTTTTATTCTGATTCGTCATTTTATTTCACTAAAGTCGAGTTTTAAAGTGTTCGTCACGCTAAATATGTGAGTTGTGTGTTTTAGGGTATTATAAGGGTTGAAATTCAAAAATAGTTATTTTTTGAAATTTTCTTTCACATTATGATTCACTGCTCAGAAAAAACACAATATTATAAGGTTTTTTTTCACACAATATTTGAAATTTTTTACGCAATGCTTCACTGCACAGCAAACACTCAATGTCGTAAGGTTTAAGTTGCAACAAAACTTATAACAGTAAATAATTATTTTAAATTCCTTGTTTCAAAAACAAATAATTTAATTATGTTTTAAAATATTTGAAATTTAATTAAAAAAAAAAAAAAAAAAAAACATTGAAAAAGTGATCTGGATTAAACGTGGCGCCACTATAAGTGACGGAATCGAGAACTAGCGGTCTCGCCTTGGTTACAACTAACAAAGTCACTTACAGTTTTGTAATTTGTTGCAAAAACTGAAACTAAATCAGATTTAATCAGCTTTTCAATATAAAAAGTAAAAACATAATTTTTAATTTCAAACATTCTAAAACTTTATCAAAGACGCAATAAACAACACCAGTTTAAATAAATTTCAAATTGCGTTGCAAACACATTAAATCAAAAAATGAGCAAAACAAAGATCAGCATTTCATTCGGACATAAATCATCATGTGCAAAAATGACACATAAAAGCAAGGAATTTTATCACCATGGTTTAATAATAAATATGTGTAAGGGAGTCGAGTTTACGTTTCAATTCCATTACAGGGGTTGAGCCCACTAACCAAGATGAAGCACGTAATTTACATTAATTTAATCCCTTGAGTAAATGTATACACACGGACGATAAGGATTTTATCGTTTCCAACTTTATCATAAAATTAATGCGCCGAGGTCAGAATGAATTAGTAAATGTGTACTTGCAATTGCTTATCTTTGCCTAAATAATAAATCCGCCTTTAAAAAGGTTAAATATTCATTGCTTTACGGAATATGGTTTTAAAGGGGTTCGTGCAACTAAGTTATCGATGGAAACTTTCGTTAATTCTATTCTATCTAAAGGGAATATGTCAAAATACATTATCTTTGCATATGAATTTGTAGATAAAATGAAGAGACATTTGATATATATTTGAAAGTATGTTACAACAAGCTGCTTTCATGTTGTAAGCGGCAATATTTTTAACGTTTTACCTAAATACGATTTAAATAATTTAAAATTTTAAAAATGTTTTTTTTGAAAATTTTATAATTATATGGGAAAATCAATAGATGCATTCAATTTCTTTAAGAAAAATTATCGTAACATGAATTTTAAAAATACTGTAATTTACTATACCGGTACTGCTCGATTTAAAAGCACATCTCGAAATATAAACTCAGTCACAATAGAAGTGTGGGTTTTAAGGCTGACAAAATAAATATAAGTCTTTTCAAAATAGAAGCGCATCTCTAACGTTTTTTGAAAGTTAGAATGTAAAATGACAACAAAAAATAATAAATGCACTCCCGAAATAAAATCGCCCCCGAAATTCTCGCACTGGGAAAATAACCAACGAAAAAAATAAAAGCGCGTGCCTCTAATTCGAGAAAGGCGGTACACAAAATTCCCTTAACATTAAACACTTTATAACTGATCTTTAAAAAATGACTGCCACTAAGTACAAATGGTAAAATGCAAATTGCTTTGACCTAACAAAATTAAGTGCCCTAATATAATTCAATAAATAAATATTTCTATACCAAAACCGTATTTTTAAAAAATTCTGCAGTATTAATGAGTGACCATCATAAAACAATAAAAAAAATAACCATTTAGCTGGTAAAGTTCATACATAAAGCATAAATCCAGGTTAAAAATGCATTGCAGTGAAGACTACACAAAAATTATTAAATAATTCATACCTTTCTCCCAGACGATCGAATCAATAGGATATCCAGCGTACGGACAATGAACGATTAACGTAGTTCCGGCAACCACCGACTTCTTCCCCATCGGACGAATGAATGGCCGCCCTAGGGAAATAGAAACCTAATGAACGTGATGTCTATCACTTGTAACATTTTCCTTGTCAATGAATATCAATTGAAACTCGTATCCCACCTTCCACGATCCCTTCAATTTGAGTCAACCGAACAAATTTCCACGCACCAGATGCTACTTTTCATTACCGGAAATTCGAGAAAGTGTTTTGCAAGTGACGCACTTACGCATCGCTGGTAATTGCAGTTGAATCAAGTCTTAGAGAAATGCACCGTGCGAGTAATTCGTGATAAAAGTCGAAATAATTTGTTCGGCGCTTTCCTGCACGACAAAAGCTGACGTCGAACACCTTGGTAACAAACTTAAGACAGTTTCAATTGACGTGGAAACCACAAATGATTGTGCGAGTTACGTTTGCACAATGGAAAGACGTGAAACTAACTCTCAGTGTAATTGTTGTAATTCGATTTGTAACCGTTGAACTAAAATTAGTGATAGACTTGCACATGGAAATAAGAGAATACTGCACATTGAATTTGCAAGAATTTTCGAGGCAATACTGTAGCAGCAAATTACAGTAGATGCCAATGTGATATACCTATGACGTCACGATTTGCCTTTGAATGTGGCGATTTAGCATTTGTAAATGTGCAATGCGTACTGCATCGCGAATCAAGCCTAATGTGCTTCTACCATGAAATTGTCTTATAAAATATAAAAAATAGTGAAAACATTTTTGAGTTTTTTATGACTTATTATTATGACATCTCTAAACTATTTTAAATTTTAAGAAAACAATATTTTCCTATACATAGAAAAATCTTTTCCATCTTCTTATTAAATACCCATGCAAAAATCTTCAACATTTCAAAATCCAAACATTTTTACATTCGGTCGAAAAACTACAATTTTCTAAAAAATCTGAAATATCAAGTGAACTGATTTATTATTAAATATGAATCCACTCATCAAAAACAATAATTAATCGTAGCCAAATGTTTTTAGACACCATAAAATTTGTAAAAACTAATCGCGAAAAGTGAATGTCAAAAAGATAATGGATTATGGGAGCAGCCGCGATTTACGACGTCACGAAGTCTGCTGCCCCTGTAGCAGAACTTTCCTGCAACCATTTCGTTGTTTTTCAGCGACTGATCCGGGATTTAATCCCGAAATTCTCTCGAGCAGAGTTTCCGTGCGTCACAAACTCAAAATTTCTAAAATTATTAGTTTTTACTTCACCGTTTGCAATCTTTTATTCAATACAAAATTCAATTTGTCAAAAAACCATTTGGCAATGATTAATTACTGTTTATAATATCTAGATTCACATATAATAATAAACCACTTCAGTTCACATGACCTTTAAATTCATTATTAAAATTTCAATTTTTCTCATCAGAAACAAAATAAAACAATTACATAACTATCAACCTGATCCCTAACCATCTACTTACTTTACTCAATCCCTTAACCAACAAACCCAAACCCATTACTTCTCGAATTTCCAGCCATGTTTCTCTTTAATGAGCATTTCTATTGTGATTACTGTGTTGGGATTGCCACATCAAATGACTCCAAGTATCATTCTCTTCCCTACTCACCCTCCCACCTCCCACAAAAAAAAAAAAAAAAAAAAAAACTTATTTCTATTAACTCACCAGATAGCATTACTCCACAGCTAAAATTACCTAAGATTTAATCTCAACGGGAACCTTTTTTCCTCTTGCTCTTTTTTAACTTACCAAACACATTTATCCGCGTCGACGAAGTCACAGCACCCACTTTATTCGTAGCGACGCATGCGTAGTTGCCGCCATCTTCCAGACTCACTTCGCTGATATTGAGATGAGCCACAGCGTTGCTTTCTTCGTTGGTGTATACACTCGGCCGGAACTTGTCTCCCTCGTTCACGATATCGTCGTCCAACAACCAAGATATGACCGGAAGTGGACTTCCAGTCGCTACACATCTCAAACTCACTCTCCGACCGGGATATGTTGTTTCTTCGGAGGATATATGAGCGATAGTGGGAGGTATATCTGTAACAATAACATCTTTTTATTGCTTTTGCTTCTTGTTAAATAAAAGCAAAACAGTGAATCAGTTGTCAAATTTGGGGGATTTAGGTAATAAAGTGGAGGTCACCGGAAGAAAGTGATGCAATATACGTATATCAGTATGTACAAATCGAAAATTTTTAATGTTTTTTCTTTGGTAGGTTTTTCTGTGAAACAGCTGCTAAAATGTTATTGACTTGTTTTTAAAAGATATGGTATAAGGAATAGCCTAAAATATTTTTTCCTAGAATCGTCTGATTTTCAGCTGGATCTCCTTGATTTTCTATCTTCAAAAATGTGAGCAGATAAACAAAAACACCAGAAATTACAATCTATCACAAGTGACTCACACAGCACACAGAACCACCACTTGTACTAAATTATGCACACAAATGATATTACAACTCATTCACTTCAATGTAACTACTGTCCATCAATAATCATTAACTTTACTTTGCACTTGTTGTGCACTGTTGTCTTACATACATAATGCAAGAATGATACCACTAATATATCTTTCTCACTTATTGTAATTATAATAATGTTTTGAAAAAGTGTTTTATAGACACTCTTGTGTAGCTTCTTGTTTTTTCATGTGCATCTGTCCACTATTTGTAATACTAGTCACAAATAAAGACCTATGGGCTAATCATAAATAAATTCAGCAAAAATGTTTAACCCATAATTTGTATTAAAGTGGCTCTTAATGGTAATTCCTGATGTCAAACGTCAATCTACTCTCTTTCATCCCTAAACAGCAAGGATCAGAATAGTCCTACTTCTTCCCTTTCCTCACTGCTGATACCTCTCAAACAATCCCTCAATTATAAGTATACAACACTCAAACATACCATTAAACTCAATCACAAAACATTATTGATTATTGGTTGTAATGAACATTATAACTTACAAATCAAACCAATAAGTTTTACCAATAAGTTTTTTTTCTGCCATGATATTAGTTTTGTTATCATCATATTATAATCATTAGTTTTCTTATCATCATATTATATCAAATTAAATCAGTTCTTCTTGACCTAATCCAACTAATCTGATAGTAATCTGATGTAATCCAATGAGCCAAGACGCAAAAGGTAAATCAATTCCACTATTATTATTATTTAAACACTATGCATCAAATAACCATAAAAACCATCACATTAAAGTCAACAATATAAACAATGGAAAGCAAAATTCATTATATTCAACATAAACCTGTATCACAAGTGAACTGGAATTAAACACACATTGTAAGAACATAGAAAAATATGTACCAACTCCTCAAGAACCCCACCGTAAGAGAGGTAAATGGAGTGATAAAAGGTTAGAGCAGTAAATCGATCGACTCGCCAGCCCCAACCTTTAATTGGTCTCCTAAGATTGAGTAAATGAGAAGAGGCAATCCATTGCAAGATTCTCATCACAGTCACAAACAACGAAACTGGAGCCACTTTAAAGCTGACCACAACAACAAGTCCATTCTGGCTTGAGATTAGGACCTGACCTAAGCTCTCAAAGAAGGGCCATAACTAGGGATTATTTTGTAAGGATAGTATGAGAGGGTCAGTCGGGTGGTCAAGCTCAAAGAGCAAACCCTTTTTTAATAAACAATATAGGAAGAAAATTATTAATGGAGTAGGGCAATGAATATTTTTGAAAATAAAAAATGATTTTGGAAGGAAAAAAATATTGGCAATTGAATTTCCCACTTTAAAAAACATAATTAGATTTTACTAAAACTTCTGAAAGAGAATATCTAAGATTCCATCTCGCCATAAATGTAGTGAAATTTTCAGTAGTTGGAAATCACAATGTTCCAAAATTTCTATTATTGCAGACATTTTTTTCACTTCTTTGAAATACTTAAGTTAGATTACTTGGCTTCTTTTTATTTCAGAGACGTTTGAGATTGATTAATGTTTTTGATGCACTTTTGAAACTTTACAAGCGATCTTTGATTGATTTCCAGAAATATTATGAAAAGAAAGACAATACAGTAAATAAGGCTTTTTAGCTATCGCATGTGCACTGACGATTCTTGGTAGACAAAAGCGATGTAAATGTATGGACTAAAATTGTTTACATCGTTTTTCTCAGAAAAATAGTGCGGTTTTTTGTGTTTTGTTAATAAAAGCTTCACAGGAATGAATACATTCTAGCTCCAACATTTTCGTAGCTTTTTGATTTTTTACCCGATCATTTACTTCACATTATCCTCTCGCCCAAATCACACGCACAAATTGGCACAATCTTCAAAGCCAACCGCTGGGGTTTCATTCATCTTCGCTGAAAAGGTGCAAAAATAATCCACGACATTTTGTGTTTGAAACCCTTTGCCATCATTCCCCAGCTTCTTGTTTCTTGATCAAAGAAACGCTGTATGATTGCAAAGTCAAAATCATTTTGACCACTTTCCCACGTCGCACGCACTCGAGCGTGCCCTATGTTTTTCCTTCATCCGTTTTCCGTTCTTGTGCAAATTCATTTTTCTTTTTTCCTCGCCCTCAATCATCTCCCTAAGAATCCATCGGGCCGTTGCAAACCAGACGACGTTAAACACGGACTAGAGGTTTTCCTTCTTTTGTCATATCGACTCGTGGTAAACTGCACTTTCAAGGCAAAGCGTTCTCCAGAACAAATCTACATTTTTATGTTATGTTACCCGTATTTCCTTCTTATGATTTCTCCAAATTCCTTGCTGAGGAGTTAAAGTGCTCGGGATAATTACGAAGTTAGCCAAATTTCTTTTTATTATTTGAAAACAAAATTACGTAATTAGTCTGACATAAAATTAAATTAACTCCAAAAGTGTCATTTGTACTAATTTTCCAGTATTTCTTAATATTTGTTAAAAGGCCTTTATGAACATCCATATACTTTCTAATGCAACCAGACGCTTCCATACTTTTAATGTCGTCTTATAAAGATGGCTGTGTCTATTGTGCAAGAATGAACTCCTGAACAGTAGAATTTGTGGATGAATTTATAAAATAACACGAAAATGGCATATATTTTAAATATTCATCTTATATATGGCGTAAGTATGGGCCATGAGTCTATGTTACACATAATCAATTAAAATATATTGCATTTTCGTGTGGGTCTTTAACTTTTTATAAAAGCAAATAGCTTGCAAATGAAACTCAATGATAAATATAAAATATAATCTATTTTCTATCTACCATTGCTCTTCAGTGGATAATATTATTGCACAAAAGCATTAGACCGTTATTAATAACCAGAGAAAAATTAACTGACTGTGAGTTTTACAATGATGTTGGCTCTGCTTTAAATTTAAAGCAACCAGAATTTCATGTTATTCTTAGCCCTAAATTTTGGTTTTCAGTTAATATTTCCAAAGTCCACCACAACTTAATTAAAAACAACAAAATATTTAACAAAAATTTTACACATCTTAAAAAAATAAAATCATCATCCATTTTTTTTAAATATCACACAACAACTTTAAAACTAAATTCAAGACCTCCACGCACTCATATGTCATTTCCCACACTCCCTCCACACACTTACACATTAAAAAAAAAAAAGAAAAAAAAAAAGGAAATTAAATTTAAAACATCTTTCTCTTTATCAACTGCCTTCTCAACTCGTGACTTTAACTTCATTCTTCTGCATTGTCAGCTAAAATGCCATTCCAGCATTTGACTTGTATAATTGCGCTCACAAATACTTACAACTTTGCCTTCTTTGACAAATTCCACGCGGCCGTTGATCCTCGTCACAAATGCACGCACTTATGCACGAGAGAACCTGACTCCACAAGAGGACTTTTAATATCCTTCTTCTATCCTTTCCTCAGACTCAACTTAACGAGCGCCTTTGGAGTTGTGGTAAATTACAGTTTAATAGGCTCCAAAAGGCACTGCCATTGAAGGGGAAGAGGAATGGCACTGAAGGATCATGGGATTGCACTTTCAAATTAGCCGATCGACCGCACCGTGCTAGAGCAGGTGCGCACTAATGCCAATCGAAAACATCTCAGATCAAAAAGAAGAACGGCAAAAGTGCACGACATCAAGCACTGACCCTTGACATGCAGTAGGTGAAGATATTGTTTGACTCTTGAAGTCAAAATAGGGAAATTTTTAAATTTTCTCATTGCCCCTTACATTATTTTACAATTTGATTAATAGTAGGGCTTAATTGATTTTAAAATCGGTATTGGCAATTGGCTGATATTCAGAAAAATATCGATGTCGGTATTTGGTTGATATTTGTGCTTCGATTTTGATTTTGAACAAAAATTGTTTTGGTCAGGTTTGGGATCACGTGATTAAGTTATCACGTATTTAATAATTTAAATACAAAAAAACAAATTTTGATTACCGTACTAAAAATTAAATTTAGAAATTAAATTTTAATACATGTGGTACTTTTTAAAATTTATGAAAATGTTTGTAAAACAGTATAAAAAATTACATATAAACATTTTTGAAAAATTGGAATCGATATTGGTAACGGTAACGGTCAAATTTTTATTTTTAATATCGAATATCGACAAATTTCTGATTTTCACGATATCGATAAAGCTCTAATTAACAGTCTGTAGATATCTCTTTCAGCACTTCTTCTATTATGTTTTATCTTTAATAATAATTAAGATTTGTTTTACCATTTAATGCTTGTTGACATTACAGTTCTTACTTATTACATTGATACAGCCAGAAAATCCTAATTTTCTTATTATCTGGCTTCCATGTTTTAATCCTTACAATACCAACAAAAAAATCAAGACGTAGAATACAAATGTGTTGGTCAAATGTCCAAACCTTTAAAGTTTAGACAACAAAATACCCTGATATAGTAGAAGTTGATTATCTTTCCCTTTTCAGATAGAGAAAGCAGGGAAAACAACAATTTTTTATGCTGGACATTCAAGGGGCAGCAAATGTTAATTAATAACTCAGTAAATGTGGTTTTAAAAATATGAAATTTTCAGAAAAATTCATCATTAAATTAGAAATTTCATATTTTTTGAACAAGTAATTTTTTTCTATTTATATATAGTTAGATATTGACAATTGTTCATATTATTTGGAAAATACTAAAAGTCAAGTAATTAATAATATCCTTTTATAAAAAAAATTTAAGTTTTTATCAACAAACATTTTGGATGATTTCAAACATAAAAAATTTGCTTATTAGTTTTGCAACGTTGCAAGAAATGCCTAAGTAGCATTGCTGACATTACTTATTATAAGATTCATCTATTTAGCCTGAAGTCAGATAATATTAGATAATTCCAAGTAAATTTTTGTACAAATTCTAATTTTCTTATTATCTTTTTCAATTTTAAGAGAATCCACGAATTTATTGCATTTTCGACAATTTATAGCATTTGAGTTGGTTTTGCAGTGAATTCAATCAAACCCATGAGAGTGGAAAATCCAACTTCGTGCGTTGCCTTTGGTCAACCCTTGGAAAGTTGATGGTTTATGCCTCAACAGAGTTAGAAAGACAGTGCTAGTAATTGCAATTTGGACCTGGTGTCCCTGTATTGCTTTTTCTTTCTTCTCATTTCTTTTCTTTTCATCTCTTCCCCTCTAGTGTGTTTTCTTTATCTTTAACAGTTTCTTTTTGTTCAAACAGCTACGAATTACTGTACAAGACCTGATTCAGAAATACTGTTTGCACAGATTTTTCAATAAAATCTTCTGAACATCATTTCATAATTGAAATACGAATGTGAATTCGTTGATTTATTTCAAACCAAAGGAGATTGGTTCTCGTGGAGATCAAGATTCGACGTTTCGGCTACTGGGAGTAGCCGAAAGTAGCCGAAAACGTCAAACAAATCTCTTTTAGTGTGCAAAGGCAATAAATCACGAATTCACATTCGTATTTCATTATGAACACCAAAACGATCCGAAGTTCTCCATCTTTAGAATTATCATTTCATAAAACAATTTAATCTCTAGCTAAGTGCAACTTTAAGCCGAAATTCCTCCATCTGTATACCATCACATCAGACGACATAAAAAACGACCAATATATTTAATTTTTAATCAGAGAAAAATCCGACTCTCCTATTTAAGCTCTAACCAACATTGATCACTGTAAAAAATGCTCGAAGAAAACATCTTATAAAATATTAATAAAACTTCCATCTAACTTCTCAACAATAATTACCCCTTTCGTCTTTTTATTGTATTTTTGCACACTCATTATAATGGGTAATGCGTGATCATAGTGACCACTGGCGACCTTAAACCTCTCATTACAAACTCACCTCCTAAACGCAGTTCGGCAGCAGCTTGCACCGAATCAACATCGTTGCTCACCAAACATTGGTACATTCCCCGGTGTTTCTTCGTCACCGAGTTAATATGAAGAACGTCGTTAGACGTGGATGTGGCCAAGTGACCGTCCGTTAACGGCTTTCCATCTTTGAGCCATGTGATTGATAGTTTGGGATGACCGCTAATGATGCAACGGAACGCGGCCGCTTGGTTGATGTCTACTTGAACTTTGGGAAAATCCATGTATGCAGTAAGTGGTGCTGAAAAAGACAAAAATTTATATTGTTGATAAAAGTCTTTTCGTAATTGTTAGTGAATTTCAATTAAATTTTGGCAAATTAGGTCAATTTTTTAAGAACATTAGTCTGTAATTTTAATTAGTACACTGTAAATCAAACAGGTTAGAAGCTAAACGTTTTAAAGTGTCTAATGTTGAAGTTACTTTTTAATCATTTAAGTTGTCTAAAAATAATGGACAAAGCATCTGTTGTTGTTTAAATGCTTAATTATGCACAAAACTAACATTTTCTCATACTGGTACTCAATTTAGGCTTGATTTAGCTTTGTTTGTTTACATTTATTTCAGTGCTTTGTGAATGATCATTTTGAGTTTCTGTAAGTTTTGGTTAATTTGTATTTTGTTTAAATGGAAGTTTTGCAGAAAAACCACTCTTAAATTCCAATAAACTGACACATCACTTAACAACCCTTTCTACGGTATGTAAATTAGCAGAAAGGTAAAAGTTTTATAAATATTAAAATAAAATATTATTAATAAAAAAAGCAACCAATCACAGAGAAAAGATGAGATAATATCATATATTTTTAACCCCTATCTTATGTCCTCTACATAGTTTCGCAGCTTTAACGCACTGCAAATTTTATACATCTAAAAATTTAATCTCACATCTGTCTTAAAACTAATTTTAAACATTTGGATTTATTTTGTAATCATGTTATTTTAATAGAAACTTCCATTTACATTTAAATGGAAAAGACAACAATATTCAAAACAAATACACAAATTCAAAATAAATCCAATTTCAATCAAACTAAATCTCGATAATTCATAAACAACATCTTCCATAACTTCATTATTCCAACCCTTAACCTCCATTCAAATTCCCATTAAAAAGAAACAACACATTACAAATTACTCCCACCATAACTCACCTTAATAAATGCAAATCGATTTACATAAACATCAAAGCAAAACTCATTACAAAAAATCGAACCATAATTGAAGAGAACTCGCATAAAAAGCAAAAAAGAGGGGCAAATTGGGTGACATATTAACAAAAATCGCATCGCCCATTGGCAGCGTCGCGAACCGCGTTAATGAATAATAAAAGTGTGTTTTCTCTGCAAGGTGCGAGTCAAAGTCGTTGGAAAATGACATGGTTGAAAGACGAAAAGCTTTCCTTTATCCCGATAAAAGATTCCCCAAATGGCTTGCAAGCAATGTAATGTCTCGGAATGGAATTACCATAAACCCGGAATACTCGGTCCAATCGCGCATGTGCAGTAAGCAAGAAAAAGCCATCGCCGAAACGCTGATCGTTGATTAAAGGATGCACAGGAGAGAGATATAAGAATGTGAGTGGCAGCCCGTAAAACACTCATGTCCGACAGGGAAGCTGAACGTAATTCGAGATTTTGCGTAGTGGTGGCGCCCTCTTGCCGCTTTTTTCTTTAAGTGCCACTATAAAGTTGGGCGCATTCGAAGCCAAATATTAGTCGTGGGAATTTCTAATTTTATGTGATGCTGCGTTTAATGGACTTGCTTTTATTTCTTTTTTTGCTTCTTCAGGAGTTCTTTTAAAAGGGTTAATAAAATGAAGAGTGTTTAAATAGTTTATATTTTTGAGTTTCAAGTTGAGTTTGATTTGAAGATGAAGTTTTGCCATAAATCTTTTTTGAGTTGGGTAATAGACCAGTAAAGCATCACTAACGTTGCCATTACTGATGTTTGTATTCAATTTTTTAAAAACAGTCAATAATTTTGAAAATTCTTGTTCAACTTGAGGAATTAAAACTGACTTGTCAGCTAGTTACAGTAACTACAATATTGAACCAAAAATCAGATTAACCAAGAATGGCTGCTAATCTAAAAATTAGACAGAATCGGTTTCTAATTAATTCCTGTAGTAAAAGCACTCATCTTTTAACTCCAAACTCAGTCTAAAATTAAACAATTTTTTTCTGAAAACATGAATTTCATTACTTTCAAGCTAAGCAATTAAACAAAAAGTGTCAACGTTGAAAGTCTGGTAGAAAAAATCGAACAAAAGTGTTTCTCATTAATTGGTAGACAATAAAAGCGACGCAGACACGAATAAGAAAAGAAAAGGTCTTTGGTTATGAACAAGTGAACGTTATTTCCCTTCTCTTTCTTTAATTGTCCATTTTAGAATAGATAAGAAGCATAAACGGATGGCAAGAAGCAATCACGACACAAAACAAGTCAAATACGAACAAAAGACGACACAATTCAATAGGGAAAACTTATTAAAGCAGTCGCACAGTTTTGCATTTAAAAACCCAAACACACAACTGATAATGATACATCTTTTAAATGTTGATAGTTTCCTGTCATTGGTGGTAACATTTAGTTTATCTAGGGACTTTTAAGACAAACATTTGCATTTACAAGCAATAGTTTTAAAGATTACGTCACCGAAATACGTGTGGTCGAAAAGTTGCGGATAAAAGACCACAAGTGCAATAACTTACCGTATTCAATTGGTTTTAGTTGGGTTAGAAGGGTTCGGCCGGCGCCATGTTTATAATACGTGTGGCGCCGTCTGCCGACATAAGCGAGAACTGTTATTTTAAAAGCACTTTAATTCCCTAGTGGTTTATTGCTGAAGTTGTGACGAAATTTATTAATTTAAAGTTCATTTTTAAAATTATGAAGTTGTAGTACATGATAATTAAATGTAAATTTTTTCAGTTTTTTATTATTATTAAAAATAAATTAAATAGGTTATCATAAATTGTCACGTGGAAATGATTAATGTAAATACAAATTCAAATAATCTTTGAAATTATTCATTAATTTTTTTTTAATTTATTTAATGAAAAATTAAATTTAGAAAATTACTAAAATTTATCATTAGTTTTTTTTTTAAATAAAAATAAATTTAAAAATAAATAAATTTTTATTTTATCTATTTACAAAAAATAGTTAAAGAGTTTACTACTTAAAAGTTTGCTCCAAGCAATTAATTTCAGAGTCATAAAATAAGTTAAAAATATTTAAAAATCTCAAAAATTCCACAAAATTTGTTTTAAATTACTCAGTGGTGTAAAGTTGCAATAATTTTTCTAATATTTCCAAAACATTACTTCACATTTTTTAATGCAGTAATCTTTAAAGAATGCCTAAAAATTAGCAAAAATCCAGAAAATCTTTTGAAACAGAAGCCTATAAAGCCCATAAATCCCTGCAATTTGAGTTTCACTGAAGTGGCACGGATCCATATCCGAAAAATTCTTCAACATATTGACAAAATAAGAACATTAACCATCACATTCCAAAGCCGATATCAAATTGAAAACAAAGTAAATATAAATAAAAAATAATAAATTTCAACACTAGGATAAATCACCCTTTACCATATGTTCAACTTCCCATGCAGTTACACAAACTATAATGATAAATATTTACCAAAAATTACCTTGCAAGACTAACTCTACTGTAATCTTACACTGCAATTTTAACTTTAATCACCTAAAAACCAAAAAATATGTGAATTTCACTCAAAATCAGCATCTGGACTTCGCTGCAAAACCCGGTGCAATGCAGATAAGCATTTCTCTGCGAAGAAACGAACGAAACGCTCGAGGGAGCAAAGAAATCCAAATTTATACGGAGTAGAAAAATTTATAAGTGGCAATTAATCACACTTTTGAAATCATAATTTAACGTAGTCTTAACTATAGATTTTAACTGATGCGAAATTTGATTGCGCTGCACGTACTGAGATTAACCCCTGCCTCGTCGACTATGGAAAGCTTCGATGTAACTAAAGGGAATATGCAATCCACTTGTTTTTACTTTTTTTTAAATTTTAAATTTTCCAAAGCTGGGAATTAACATATCGAATGCGACTAAATCCATCAGCTTGCAACTGATACCTTTAAAAAAACTGTCTAATTAAATAAAACGTGAGAAAATCGTCTTATTTACTAAACATTTTCGATTGTGAGTAATGTGGCTTCAGATGTTAAATTTAGTAAAACGTATTTATAATTTAAATAAAATAAATTTTAAATTAAAAATTTACTACAGTCAATTCTCTTATACCCGGCCAAAAGTCTCGGACCCTTTCAATGTCTCCCTACACTAAATACTCTCTCTTACCCGGCCAGCTCTAATAACCGGCCACTTTTCCCAGTCACGTCCTATGTCTGGATATGGGAGCGTTAACTGTATAAGTAATACCATTATAAAAAAAAGATTAAATATTGCTTTCTATTATAAAATTAAAAAAAATTAATCTTGAATTTTAAATTTAAGTTAAATTTATTCTAATAATAAATTTGTAATTAAAATATACTTTGCTGTTACCGTACTGCAAAAATTATTAATTTCTAATGCTCTCTTGTATCAAATGTAGTAACTGCGGTTTTCAATTTACATTTAAATGAATTCAGTTTGTAAATATATTTTAATTAAAAATTTATAAAACTTGATTTGTAATTCTTGTATTTAGTAATAAAATGCATGTCTAATGCCTCTGGTGGCAAACGTGTGTATTTACTATCTTTCTATTTTTATATTAAATTTAATTAAAATTTAGTTTTAAAGTTTGATGCATGAAATTACTCGAAATCTGTTTTTATGGTTTTAGATTTCAATCAAGTTTTGATGCAAAAATAAAAAAAAAAAAAAAAAAAAAAAACAGAATACCCCAGATTTAAAATTTTTTTTTCAAAAATTTTAATAAAAAATTTGAATATTTCCTAGAAACGTCTAGGGAAATCAGTTTTCCGCGCTCTTCATGCTAAAACTGGATTTACATTAATTCCACTTGACATTTCTGTAACTTATTCATCCCCTTCGTCATTTACAAGCTGTTTACAAATACAAAGGGTCAAAACATATAAATCCCTTGTATCCCCATTCGCCAGCCCAACAAAAATAAATATTATCATAGAACAAAAATAAATATTATCATAGTGCAAAAAAACTGTGTAAATCCACAAAATTCCACACTAGGGGTCAAAATTCTCAAACAGTTTAAGAAACAAAGTTTTTCTCTTCTTACATCACAATGCAAATTTCCCCTGCATTCCATGACAAAAATAACACATATCACGTTACCTGTGACTCCCAGCAGCACCTCGACCCTCTCTGTTCCAACTGGGTTTTGTACGAGGCAAATGTAAACTCCAGCGTCTTTCAGCTCCACACTCCTCACGAGCAAGTTTCCTCCAGCTCTCACCATCCGACCACCTTTTTCAGCCACAGATACGGTTCTTCCATCGTCGGTCTTCACGAGCCAACTTGGAAAAAAAAAAAAAAAAATTAAAGCAACATTCTAGAGGTTTTTAATTTAGTACAATAAATAATTTTTGGTTTGTTATTTTCTGTGTAGTTATTTATTGTCTGAGAAAATATTTTAGATAAAGCTTGAACTAATGTTATTAAATCTAGCTGCCCCTTGTAGCATGAATTGCCTGCGATGCTACAATTCAACAATTTCATTGCAGGCAACTCGTGCTACAAGGGGCAGCTTAATGCACTGCAAGCAATTCATGCTACGAAAAGCAAAAAGAGAGAGCGTTTATTGTTGAGGGCACAAGAGACTTTCCAAACGTCCCAAGCCCATAATGCAATTTCTGGATAACAACTGGCTGCAAACTACATTTTACGGTAAAATATAACAAACCAAAAAATCATTTCTTTGTACTAAATAAACACTTTTGCTCATTAGAATCATTTTACAAATAAATCGAGTCACTTCCCTTGCCCTTTAAAACCTCCAAAAAAATTTATAAGTTAAAATTGCCAAATTTGACTCCCTAAACACAAAATTGAAACAGCAGTACTTGGCATGGAAAAGAAATCAAAGACTGATTTGACAAGAAAATTGAGAAGTGCTTTCCCCGAGATTGAGTAGAAAGAGTAGGGAAAGGACCGTACTATACTCCACATGCAATAATAATCCCAGCATCTCGCAGTAATAACATTTTTGAAATTCAAACATTACATTTTCCCTTTTTTTACGTCTCGCTCATTCACCGTTGATATTCTCGAGTGAGAGCCTAAATCTGATAAAAGGATGATGCACTTAATGCAAGATTGACTCCAAACATGTCCGCTAACATGCTTCCACCAACCATCAGCGGAATCACGTGATGCAATGAACACCACGTCCGACATTTTCCAATTTGCAACGGAATGAAAAGGCGCGTGCATTCCATTCGTGCTACGGCTCTTGGCGCTCTCCATTTCGCTCGTCTCGCGCACCCTCCGTTCGCTACTTTTTTCGCTGCCATTGGCTTCATTAATGTATCGTAAAAGCGGCACGAAACTTGCTCGGCTCAAAATAAACATATGCTCGCTCCGTGTTAGCGAAGAACTTGTTTTGTTGCCGGCGTGCGCAGCATGAACCTTCGCTCGATTATGGAACTTAGGGGCCACCAAAACAAGTCCCAGCAGGACGCTGTACCTTAACTGCCATTTATCTTAAACCGCACAACTGCCGTTGAGTCGCTGGCTGCTTTAAAAAGCGCAAAATTTACCCGTTCGGAGCGCGATCAAACACCACTTCCGGTTAAGTTTGGAGAATGTTGTTTTTTGTTCCCGGCAAAGGCTATGATATTTCTTTTAACTTTTCAATAAACCGAAAATGCCATTAAAAATGGGAAAATATATTGCCTGTTTTGTGTTGGTTTAAAGTTTAAACTAACACTTTCGGTGTGAATTTTATTGGACTCCAAATTGCATTTGCATAAAACAAAAACTAAATTAAACTTCCGGTTTTTAAAGTGATGAAAGCTGAAAGGTGTATAAGATACACTTTGAACAAGTGTTTAAATTTGTAAGCATTAAACTAAACCTAAATTTGCACTTAAAAATCTCCAAATTGCATTTCAGTAATTTAGAAGCCAAAAAATGACACTTCCGGTTAAATTTTAGGCCTAAAATATAACCTTACTATAAAAACAAAACTAATTTTTAAAAATCAAGAAAGCCGGAAGTGCCACTTTAAACTGCTACAAAATGCATTTAGGCCATATGTAGCTTAAACAATGGCACTTTCAGTTAAATATCAGTTCTAAAAATTTTTTATCAGCAAGATTTGAGTACCTATAACATAAAACCCAAAACATTTTCATTTATTCAACAAAACCGGAAGTGCCTCAAAACCATCTTAAATCCCCAGTCAAACTGACAAAAAATATTTTCCCCTTTAAAATCATCCCAGTCCCAACCTTTTAATTGACTTTATGACGGACATGTTGAAAAGCCGGGCTCAGGTGCAGACTGCAACATCCAATATTAGCCACGCAACATCCAGCACAAGTTAGTGATCCGTTTATTTATTTTTTCTTATAAACCGATCCAATCTTTAGAACGTCGACAAACCCAACTCTTCCCTCTACTCTTATCTCTGAGCAATTCCCAAACTCAATTTATTCGTGCGATCTAACTCGGATAAGACATAAAAATCACATTTAATAAATCTTTTAAGTATGAGTAATTCGATTACATTCCATGCGTTAGCAGCCGGCCATGTGTTTTAATTTTAAATTGTTTCAACCCGTGACTTTAATAAATCATCTGCCTACCTGTATGTTGGCACCGGATATGCTTGTGCAGTGCACGGCAACACCGCCATGCTGCCCTCTTTGACCATTAAAGTAACTTTGCTGTCAGTTATACGGGGAGGAACCGTCCCTCGGGGTTCTAAAAGAAAAAAAAAACATAAAAGTTATAAGTAAACACTAAATTAATTATTTTCAAAATTTAAAAAATGAATTTTTACAATAATTTTTTATTTGAAAGATTTTCTTCATTTTTAAAACATATATTATAAAATTTTAAAAAATTGTTTATTAAATTATTAATATACAAGATGAGGCAAACTATGTGTTGTGTCAATTTTTCTCAAAAACTAAGTGGTTTAAATATGGTCGGATTAACGTTGTTTGCCATAACACGATTTACCTACATTTTATGATCTTAAAGTTGAATTTTAAGATGTGAATTTGAAACTTTAAAACCAAAAAAGACACAGCAAAATATTCAATTGCAAACTTATAGCGCACCTTTTAATTGATCTGAACTTATTTTTAACAGATAGCCTCTCATGAGAAAAAATTGAGAAGATTGAATCCAAAAAATTTCATCCAAATCTGAATGTTACGGTAACTTTCTAATTTTTAATAATAAAAACATAGAACCTTGACTATTGGATTCGAAAAGTCAAAATACCTCGGAAGGATCTAAACTATTGATGTAGATTGACTAAAGTTAAGTTTAAGTCCTCTATCTTTATAAGTTTAAAAGTTCCAAATTCATTAACCTTAAAATTAAACTTTAAGGTCATTGAAAATATCAAATTTATATGGATAATGTCATGACAAACAACTTTAGTCTAAACATATTTTTCATAAACCTCTTAGTTTTTGAGTAAACTGACGAAACACTTACTTTGTCTTACGCTGTATTTTTAATTTTTAATTTTTAAAAATTAAAAATTATTATAATACTGTACGTTCATTAAATTTGTACATATTGTACTTTCTTTCTTTCACATTTATAAAATATTTATTTAAAAAAATTATTAAAAAAAAAAATAAAAAAAAAAATTTTAAATTAAATTTTATCCAGTTTATAAAACAAAAAAAATCACTAAATTCCTTTCAATTTTTATCAACTAATTAACCAAAGCTTGAAAACAAACATAATTCAATTTATTTACATCCCACACATTTCATTCAATCCACATCATTAAAAAAATTATTATTAAAATTATGTAAAAATATAAAAATTAAAAAAAATGTTTTTAAAATTCCTCATTGTGCACAAAAGCTGAATCAATTACGACATAAAACTAATTTCCCAGAGCAGAGGTACGATGGTCTTGGTATTGCAAATAATAACATTAAAACTTTTATTTATTTTCTCGCAGTTGTAATTAAAAGGATCGCCTCCTTAAATTTTATTTTTACCTAATTAAACGCAAGTAATGAATATAATTCAACACACAACGCTCGACTGTGTGCACGTTGCCAAATAACCCTGTCAGCCATTTTTATGGAGGCAAATTGGAAAAATTAATAACCTTAATACCATTTTTACAAGCAGCTCATGACGCAGATTACAAGAGTGACTCGATTCAATGTCAGCCGCCCCAAAAAGGATTTTAATTCCTAACACACGGGGTTCAAATTTATTAGACAAATTACAACAAGTAGGAGCTCGGCACTCGTAATGAGGCCATTTTGCCTTTTCGATATATCACGACAACATCACGACGACAAAATGCACTCCGCTAATCCACCTTCTAATTGAAAAATAATCAGACAAGATTTACACAACTCAATTCATTACTTTTTTTTATCGTTGAGTCATATTTTCTTATCTCTGTGAAACAAAACTGAAAATTTAGCCTAGTTTTCAATTTGCAATTTTTTTTTGCAAATTAGTAGATAATGTTGCGATTTGGAGCACATTTTAATACTGCTTCCGGTTAAAATATGTGATTTAGATTTTGTGAACTGTTATTACAGCCCTAGGAGTATATGACCCTGAAATTGTAGAATTATATTAAACAGGAAGTGCTTAATTTTACCGCTTAAAACAGCATTATTATTATTTCTTAACTTCACTGCAGTACACAAATTTCATATACAATTTTTAATTTAAAGCTACAGGTAAATAAAAAAAACGTCCGATTGAAGTATGTACGGTATATATTCTAAATTTAGTGAACCGGTGCTACATATGTAAAGCTTAAGCTAGTGAATTATATAGCTAAAACTTATAAACCAAACGTAAGTGCCTTATTTTTCTGTTTCAAATAACACTAATTTCTTTTTTAACTTTACTGCAATACACCAATTTTGAATTTCAAAACTGGTGTATTGCAGTAAAGTTTAAAAAAAATTAGTGTCATTTACGGCACACAAAAACTTGAAAACAAATGCATTTAAAGCAAAAATTAAACCAAAAGTGAAAAGATTTTTCTTATTTCACGGCATTGCTTGTAACTTACCAATAAAAACACATCTAGTCTTATTATTTACTTCCAAATGCTGAAATTTCATATTTCTACACATTAAATATTAAAAACAGTCAACCATCTTCCTAAATCTCAACCGGAAGTGCCATATCAGCCTTTGAGAACTCACTGCTTCACTTTAATATAAAACCTCCAGTTACTTTAAAGATTTAAAATTTTTCGTTTACCTCCGCCATGAATATGGATACATTCCCTTGAATTCCAAGCTCCATATTCAACCGGAAGTACCATCTTAACTTAAAAAAAAAAAAAAAAAATTCGCAGTTTTCAAGCAGAAAATCAATTTCAACAATTTTTTTATTTTTAATTCCTTCAAAAATTGCATTTGCATCTGTTAATGAAAGACTTACACATGTGTAAGACGTAAGTCACAGTTGGCACTAATGGCCACAACACGTGCCGTCATTGGCGAAAACAGATTTTTGCACGACCCCTTTAACTTTTTGCAAATTTTCGAATTTTAATATTAAAATTGATGTATCTAGCCTTTTGCATTAAACTCTATAAATGTTGAATGAGTTTAGTATAATAAATGAATAAAATGACTTATTTTGCATGTTAATTAGCACATTCGATTCAATCAATGTGCAAAGCACTTTAGTTTGATGTGGCATTGGTACTCGGTGCAAATAGCGCCGCTATACAATCATCAGCTCAGCTGGGAATCGAGTCCTAAATGAGGTTTAATTGAAATCGTAAACGAAAATAAAAATATCTTTTCCACTGATCGCTACTTTCATTTAAGTCTTAAAGCTTAAAAAAAAAAAATGTAAAAATGATAAAACAATAATAGAGTTGTAAATTTTGGCATTTTGATTCTCGCATTAATTATTATCTGTCTGCTGCAATTGATAGTCATTAGGTTTTGAATCAATATTGCCCCAGCGGTTTGTTGGCATGCACAAATATTTATTTTTAATAAACATGTTAATTAAATAATCAAATGTAATATTGATTTGTAAAGCAATCTAATTAAAAATTAAAAAGAAAAATTATAATTACAGGAAACTCTTGAATTACTCTTGCAACACTTCCGGTCATTGTGCACACACACACAGTAAAAGCAAGAATATCGGTAGATGATAATAAAAATTTTCAACTGTACTTATTCCAATACATCCATTAAAAGTTCATCTTTTGATTCGCTAACTAATACGGTACGGTACCTACTGAAAATGTAATTTAAAAAAATGTCTGCCAAATGTCACAATTTTAAGAAATGTTATAATTTTACTTTCAAATGTTTAAATTGTAAAATTTCTGTATTATTACGTACCGTATGGTATTTTCGCAAAAAGTTAAAAACTGACTTTTAAAAATAAGATTTGTTAATTCATTAAATCAATGATTTAGACAAAACCCACTTAATGCAAAAAACTGTCACCAGATGTTACAACCTGCACTAAGATAGCATAAAGATGCGACATGGCATCAAAATAATTATAGCCAAATATTCTTCTTGATGTAAGTGAATGCTCATAAAACTAGTAAATATAGTTAGTTATTTTTCTTTTGTTTTGACCTGCAACTACCCTCAACACCCCCAAAATATAAAAAAAAATTCAAAAATACAAACCAGTAACAAAAAGTTTCCCAGCAGTGGCACTGAGTCGCGTATCTTTAGTCAATTGGTGGACGGTCCTGCACCGATAAGTAGAAAATCCATCTGTGTTGCGCACATCCCTTATTTGCAGCTCCCCTGAAGGCAAGATAAGGTACTTCCCGTCCACTGTAAAACAAAACACAAATTTAACCAAAAACCTCACACCAATCCCTCTGTTACCAACTTCGCCAAACCCTTTAAAAGTAGCCGTCATTCCCACCCGTCCCGCACTCCCCCTGGTGTTAAAATATGACCAAAGCCTCGCACGTCTAAGTTATCGCGTGCAAAACTCGGTTCACATCAGAAACGAACAGATGCCTGCTCAGCTGTTGACCATTTGGACCACACCCCAAGTGTAGGATCGTTTGCATAAATTGATTCCTTTACACGAAAACTCGGGAGAAGAAAATTCCAATTAACGGAAAATTGCCGCTCGCGTTCTCAGGTGCGACTTTAAATCATTTCGCACTCCCTTAAGACACGAAAAAATATCGATTAAAGCGTTGCATAGAAGCAAAACGACAATTTCATGAATTTTGCAGAGGAAAAACGCTAAAAAATTTAAAAATGGATTAATTTCGCTATTCCTCCGCCCCTTTTTCTCTTTTAACATCAATTTCTCGATGGCGGAACCACCTGAGACCTCCGAGGCGCGTTAACAGCTCACCTCATAAAATTCAATCTGAAGATGGTCATAATATAAGAGAGTGTGATTAATTCCACCTCGGGGTATAATCAATGTGCAGTGCGGGGGGAAGAAGAGGGAGGAAGAAGAGGGGGGTAAGGAAGAGCTCCAAACGATTTCGCATCTGCCCCGTTTCTCAAGATTCTTCTCCTACTGCCGTCTGGTTCTCCATCTAAATGAAATTTTACACCCGCAGATAAGACTCTTTCTTACCGTCGTCGTACGCGGCGTAGATGTTAAAGGAGGAATCCCTCAGCCATGACGTCACTGTCACGTAGTCGGCCACGAAACTAGGGATTTGGCACTTCATCACTGCTGTGTTGCCCGCGATCACAAATTCGTCGTACACTTGGGCTTCGTATATCTGGACCACGACTGAAAAGAGAGGAATTTGAGAATTTACATTTTTGAATAAAGTTTGATTTCTAAAAATATTTTTTTTTTTTTAAATATTCAAATTTAAAATGTGTAAGTAAAATATGGAGATGAGAAATTTCTTTAAAATGTACAAATTTTGAAATTTGTAAAATAAAAAATTCTAATTAAATATGAAATTTTAAAAATTTTTATTTTTTAGAATTTATTTTTAATAAATTTAGTACGGTAATTTTGATAAATTTTTTCATTTTTTTAATTTGTACAAAATTTCACATAAAATAAAAATTCATTAAAACTAAATCTATAAAACTAATAAAACTTCACCCCACCGTTAAAGAAGTTTGAAATAACCTAATTGCACTTATTTTTAATTCAAATGTAAAAATATAAACCCTAGTTGATAAGATTTAAATTTTTTTTTTACTAAAAAGGAAATCTTAATTAGAGCAAAGCAAGGGGAAGGTATTTGCAGTATCCAGGAGGGCATTTTGTGCCTTATCACGCTGAATCCAGCCTAGAGCATCATCACACTCAAGCAAACACGAAGCACAGCAGGCGAGAAGAGAGAAAAAGTTCTTGTTAGCTTCTGAGTGGATTTACGAATCTCGTTATAGAGGATAACAGATTTTTTTTAAAGTACTGAAAGAAAATGAGGAGAAACAAATTGCCGAGTGGAAACTGATTCCACTCCCCAGTGGTCATTTCTTCAGTCATGCGCGTTATGGTTAATAATGAAATACGAAGCAGTTATGAAATGATGAATTCTTATTCAACTGGGTGTTGTAATTTGACATTTAAAAAAAGGTTTAAAATGTAAAATTGAGATGAGATCACAGATAAATTAATAAGAAGTTTTATAATGGTATAATACTTAACAAATTTATATTTGTTGTTGTTAGAAATATTTTTTTAAGATTTAAGAGCAAAATTCTAGGTAATTGTTGTTGCCTAAACTGCATTTAAGCAGCCCCTTGTAGCATGAATTGCTTGCAGTGCAGCTGTTGATTATGAATGAAAGCATTGCGGGCAATTCATGCTACAAGGGGCAGCTAGATTTTGTAGGTTCCAAAATAAAATTTCCAAAAGACAAACAAACAAAACAGCTTTTCACGATAAATTTATCCAAAATTTAACAAATAAAAAAAGTTCTACTGTTCTAAAACCATGTTTGTTATAAATAATTTCATTTTTAACTTTGGTTCACTTTATCTTTAAATTTAAACATAATTTAAAAAAAACCAGTTTTGTTACATTTCATTTAAATTCTATAAAAATCAGATATTCTTAATAAGTTTAAATTTGTATTCTAAATGGCTCACTAATCAAAATTCAGGTCTTAATCAACCCTTAATAGCAAACCCTTTTAAATTCCTCCCTCTAAAAAAAAAAAAAAAAAAAAAAAAATCAATCCACATGGCACAGGTACAGCATAACAACTCATGAAAAAATATGTATTAAAATAAGGGCTAAAGGTGTGCAAAAAGTTATTTAGATCTTTTTGCTGCTTCTGTCAGGCGTGTTACACGGAATATTTTTTTCACTTTTCTCTCTCTCCGCGAGATCTGACACAGATTAGTCGGTGCTGCACCGCCTTGCACATGCCGCCAGTGTAAATCATGACAAATTCAGATAGTCGCCGCCGTGTAATTCCCCGGGCGTCTCCATATGTCTTTATACTCGTCAGGAATATTCTAAATTACGAGGCATTTTATCTGCTCGCCTTCCTCGCCACTTTAAGCCGAGCCTACAAGACAAGCATCTCCGTTCGCTCGGCCCATCAAGCGAGAACGTGGCTTGTATGTGCCGTTATACCCGGAGCAAATATGCCAGCACACACCAAATTGCCCAGGCAACGCCAATAGCATCGTTGGCACGCTTTTTCCCAATAAACGTTCACTTTGCTAAATCATAAGGCCGTCGACATCACCGGGCGTCGCTGGACTCCCAATATAATCGCTTTTTTTCACTATTATATTTTAAATTTTTTTTTTTTTTTTTTAAATTTACTTTTTATAAAAAAAATTATTGATGCAAAATTAATGAAGAGGTTTTGCTTTTTTTGTGATTGAAATGCGTTTTTGAATAATTAATGCTTATAATTAAGAATAAATATTCAAGAATATTTAAATTTTAAGTAGTTTTTAAGAGTTTAATTACAAGTATATATTTTAATGTTGGATTAATAAATTTTTCATGTTTGAGACGTAAGTTTTGTGTTTTTATGCAATTTTTAATGATGCTATAATATAATTCTAATGTATTTTTAATGTTTAAATGTTTTTATTTTCTTTTTGTGTTTTACTATCACAGATAAAATGCAGTTTTAATTATTTTTAACATTTTAATGTTGATTTATAAAACATTTTACCTTTCACCGGTACTTTAAATGTACAGTCAACCCCCTCAAATCCGGACATAGGCGGGACTCGGAAAAAGTGGCCGGATTTGAGAGGTGGCCGGTCACAAGGGAGTTTTTAGCGTAGGGGTACATTGAAAGGGGCCGAGACTTTTGGCCGGAATTGAGAGGTGGCCGGATTTCGCTATGTCCGGATTTGAGGGGGTTGACTGTATTTGTATACGTAATTTCAGTAACTTTCCACGCAACACACGACAAAACTCCCAACAATACACCATCAATATTTCTTCACAAAACACCCAGATAAAAAAAGATGAACAAAATAAATAAATCCAAACATGAACATTTTTTGCAATTATGATCGCGCAGAAGAATAGAATAAGCAAAGAGCTGCATAAATCATGCGTTTTATATTTCGCAAATGCGTCCGTCGCAGTTGTTGCAGTTGCTGTTTCCTTGGAATCTTGCGCGAGAACAAACCGTGCGGAGATTTATGAGTGGGTATTATAGTGTGCAGATGCAGCTTCTCTCCTTCTCTTCGCCACTGGACACAGATGGAGAATAGGGCAGTGCAATTCAGACCATCAAATTAAGGGAAAACCACATCCGCCCTAACATGGAGTCTTTCAAAACACTATACACATGGCTTAATGTTTCTGGACACTTTTGATTCTTTGCATAGCGAGTTAGAGTGAACAATTCACCACTCCGACCGAAATGGCGCTTCGCAGTTTCTCGAATTTATCTCATTCAATTAACGGCGAAATAATTAATTGACTGAGCTGTCTTCTGTCTTGTTAAAAGCCGGTAATGAGGAAATAAAGTTTAAAACGACGTTTTCAGTTTCGTTTTCTCTCTGAATTCAATTAACAGGAATTTAAATTGGACTACGTGTAGCAAATAAGTTCTTTGTAGATTGAAAACAGATTTAATTGGGCAGTTTTGCAGAATGTTGTAATTTACTTAATAATACTTGTTTTCGATATAATGAATAAATGATTTAAATTTTTAGTTTTATTCAAAAAAGACATATTTGTGCAGGTTTTAAAGTGACTATTATTATTGAAGAGTTAAAGTATTTGCCACCAGGTGTCGCCTAATCTGTTCTTTTGTTTTGCTCTGATCATCTTCTCACACATTTTCCCAAATGAATTTTCAGCAGGAAGTTCTCAAAATTTAGGGTGGCATTGCAGTGAAAACAACAAATATATTTTGTTGAAATGTTAAGGAGCAAACAAATACTATTATTATAATTTTTAAATAAAATTTCTTTTTCAAAATTGAAGCTGATGTCACTTATCATTATAAAAAAATAATCAGTTAATTTGTTTTCTGTTTTATGTTATAATTATTTTTATAATACAGTATATTGTGTATTTAAATAATTAATAATTGCACCAATCTATCTAATATATATTTCTCAGTTGTGTGTCTATGTGTGTGTGTGTGTGTGTCTGTGTGTCTTTCGATAGGCGCCGTTATTTGCGGGCCGATTTCCACCAGATTTTGAAGGAAT
>JAQFZP010000342.1:0-40077 GCA_034695745.1 Geophilus truncorum
ATTTTTTATAATTTACATACAATAAACGTGTTATTTTCTATACAAAAATTCCGGTTTCATATTTACAGACCTGGTATTTATGAGTTAAGCGCTTAATGAGGTACCGCTAATCTTGAATTATCAATTGCAGCGTATCTGAACTCAGTTTTATCCATTAACTCCATTGACTATTCAAGTTCGTGGGTTGACGATAAGTCCAATGTGGAAGTTAAAGTGCAAACTTCACTTCCTTATCAGTTGCTGTCAGCAGTGCATTTCTAGTTGACGTCAGATTCGTGCGATGCAAATGGAAAAGAGAAAAGCACGACTGAATTTCGATTTCAGTCTTCAAATTTCAATTCTTAAACATTGAAATAGTTTGTTAATTAAAATTTAAAAACAAATCCCGCACTTTATTTTTAAACTAAAGTGCAAGAGGAAACCACACGTAGAAAATGTTAGAAATGAGATTTGCAGACTGAATTTTTATTGTGCCCGTGTCTTTAGGTGAGTACTTGCGACTCCCAATGGAATCTTTTCTCCCTTGTGTTACTGTTTACTTACTTCGTTATGGGCTAGTGCTCTTAATTAGGTTTCTTGCACCTACAGAGGCCTAAGGGTACGGGGCAATGGTTGTGGTGTCAAGAGTTGAAGTTGCTCTTGATCCCTGAAGACTCCAACCACTCTGTGAGAAAGATAACATCAGGTATCTTGTGATACGACTTTGACTTGAATTAAGGGCTACAGATAAAAGTTTTGCTGAGTAAGTTGATCACGTCTCCGGAATATTTCAAGTGCAATTTATTGTCTTTTATCCTCTGTTTTATTGAGAAAGCATTTTTTGTTTACGACTGCTAACGCGCACTACGATAATGCAATGAAAAACGTGTAAAGAGACAGTGAGTGTGATCAAGAATCAAGTTTGGGATTCACGAGTCATGTGGGATGCACTTAAAAGTGAAGAATAATGGCGGCGTTTTAAAAGTAGTTTCCTGATGGAAAGCGGAATTTTAAAGTAGCGAGCCATTGAAAATGTAATGAGTGAAAAAAAAAGGCAGAGAGAGAAGAAAAGAACAGTTAAGGCTGCAAGACATGCTTCAAGATGGTTGATCTTTTCTCTTGGGTTGTTGCAATCATCAAGTTGATAGTTTAAAGATCACTCAAGGGGGTTTGCATGTGGTAATGAAGTTGGTTTCATGAAATTGAGGGGTTGGCGAGCGCCACTGGTTTGATGGTGATCTGTGAGTGGTGGATTCGTCGTCAGTTGAGAGTGTTTTGTAGTTGGACAGCAAGTGATATTTCTTATTAGATTTATTGTACATAGGATTGTGGTAAATGTTTTGTGATTAATCGAGAGTCGAGTGGGTTGCAAGTGACATGACTCACAATTTCTTAAAGTTTACAGACTGGAAGATTGAATAGGTAGTTGTGAAGAAAAAAAGATATATTTTTTTCTTCTTTAGTCGATCGCAGTGACTGACTTCGTAATTCTTCTGTAAGACACAATTGAGCCTTCCAGGGAAGTCATTTCAATAGATGTAGCAATTTTATCGCTTTGTCTGATTTTGTTTGTGTCTTTGTTTATTTTAAACTCAATTTTTATTCGAATAAAAGAAATTTGTTCTTGCAATTAAAAAATACTAATTTATTCTTCAGTAGTAGATGATTTTAGATAATTGAATAACTTTATAAAATAGTTTAAAGTATTTTACAATTTAAACTTTTAGAATCAAAACTTTTATACTTATTTAACTAACGTTTAGTTAGATAGCGTGTTTTTAGTGGTCACTTGTCAAATTTTAGATTACACAATATTGGTGTAAATTGAAGTTTGTGGGCTTTCCGTTTGACCGCAAGGTGCAAAGCGACCAATAATAGTTTATTATTTCATCTGAAACAGCTTTTAAAGTATTTCACAACTGCTTGAGGCTATTCTCAGATTGTCCAAGCCACTGACTTAAACCACAATTGCTTCAATTTATTGCGCAGTCGGAAGTAATCAATTGTTTAATAGCTTGAAGATGACGAAAAGTTCAAAAGCTTTTAACCTAACATAACTTAGTAATAGTAATTTAGAAGTAAGTAACGATTAGTCATAAAGCAAGGACAGGATTTTAAATGGTGAGCAGTACTGTATCTTTGTCTAGTTGTTGTTGTTCAACAACACTATATTGTGACACGTAATTGGCTACGTCGTGCTAGAAGTTGTAATTGTGTTGCTTTAATACGTTTCTTTTTCTCTTTTCTGCTGTTCTTTCCTGAACACAAAGACAAATTTAATGGAAAGGAAGAACTTAACAAACAACAAGTTGCTCGATGTGGTTTCTCGCGGCTTGGGAGTTGGAAGTGAAAGTGATGTATAGATCAGGATGTACATTTTTGTTTGGTGTGGCAAATGTTGATTAGACTGAAAAGATGTTTCACAGGTCGCTTGTTTCAACTGCTTACATTGTACGAGACGTTAGGTGGTAGCTAGTTGTAACTTATTCTTTTTCTCAAAGCCAAATGTCAAGTGTAGCTGCAATCGAAATGCATAGACTAGGTTCTGTATATATTGGATCTTGGCGTCAGCTGTGTATCTCCGGGGATTCGCACACTCCCTTCTTTTTCCAAGTGCTCTTCTCTACGGTGCAGTGGTGGCCTGCTCCAGCGATGGTTTTATATTCCATAAGGGTGGAGGAGGGTAAAACCACAAGACTTGCATCGAATCCACTTGAGGGAACAAAGAAAAGTTGGAGAAACGCAACTTCATGCTTTGACTATACATTAGACTCATTATTTTACATGTTCCAGTAATGTGAGCTCTCTTTCCGTCTTGTTTTAAGTTTGAAAATTTGGTGTGTTCAGTTTGCGGTTAGTGAAGATAGGAAATTCAAACTTAAAGGAAATTTTATTAGGATTTGTGTCATTTTTGTTTGGATGATGCGTTACCTTAACACAAAATTAATCAACAAATGGAAACTTGGTTTCGGCTTTATTGCCTTATGACTAAATGCCTTAGGTTGAAGATTAAAAGAGAAATATAATGTAAACATTGGCGAAATCGTTTTTGTATTCACACGTCAGTTTAAAAATTCATAATGTTTTGGACCCGAAACCTTTCAAGAAATTAATAAATATTAAGTTACTGTACGTCACAAAATGGTAAACGCACGCGTAATTTCATTTCAATGCTTGGAAAAATATTGCTCTATGTTTAATTTATTATACGAGTGGCAGACGTTACCTTAAACGAGTAAGACAATATTGTATTATTACGATACCTAAAGTGTTTTAACGTTAAAGAAGACGCTGCACAACATTAACGTTTGGTGTATTTATTTTCGTAGTTGTTTTATTTTGATAAATCATATATTATTTATTAAAAATACGTACTATATAAGAAATGGTAAATATCGTTCATCTTAGGAGAATCACATATGAATTCTAATGTTTACTGTCTAAGATGCATCAGACCCAAACATCTATTTTGCATTTGCCAAGTTTTCCCAGGAAAATTCAAAATTAATATTTTATTTCAAGAAAGATTTTATTTTAAATGGCACTAGCCGCTAACTGTGTTGTCTTTGCATGAGAAAAGCAGCTGCGTTTGAGGTTGCGTTGTCAGAGGTTAAGAGTACACTTTCATGTTGCCTACGGGTTTCCCTCTAGGGCCTTGAAGCTCATTTTAAGCCATTTCCAATAAGACAGCCAAATTGGTATACGGTAATCACATATGGTTAGCGATACGCAGGCTTTAAGGTTACCATATGTTACGAAATGATTAGAACGCAAGGCAACTCAGTTAATTAAACAATGTTTTAAATTTTTAAAAATTTTATTTTATTCTTCCTTAAGGAATTGTAATTCAATTCGTAAATTTTGAAGAGAAAATAGAAAGTAATTTTTTTTAACTAAATAAAAGTATGAAAATGGGAAAATCTTATTCGACTTTGTATTAAAAAAGAAAAGAAATAAAAAAAAAAAAAAAAAACAATTTTCATAATTCATTTTCTACGTGTCCAGAATTAAGGTTATAAATCATTTATAATAGTTTTTTTTCTTCATGCGTATGGAAAGATTTCTGTGTATAAACTGCATCTTATATCAGTACGGCTTTTTTTGTTTAATGTTTCATCTCTTGTCTGATGTGTGCTACTTAAAAGAGAGGAAAGCTTTTAAAGGAATGAAATAAATAATCCTTTTATTAGAGATGAAAGTTGCGCTCCTTCTTTGAAAAAGTTGAGTGGAGTATACTAAGGATTTGAAAGTTGCCATAATTTTACTTCCTCGGAGTTCTTGTAAATCTCCATCTCCAAGAATTCTTTTATGATTCCAAAAATGTATATGTTGTATCAATAAGCCCAGATTTATAACCGAACTGTTGATACGAAAAAATAAATAATAATGAATAATGTAAAGTTGTGAGTCTTAGTGCTGCAGGAGAGGATTTAAGCTTCTCTTCGCGTAATCATTCGGCATGTTTATAAGCTTCTTGTTTGTGTTTTATCTTTTTTCTATCGAATTGTTAGTGACAAATCTCAATTTTTTGTTTATGTGAGAATTTTTTTTTTCTGTACAAAGGTGTGGGAAAAGTGCCTTATGCTTTGAATGCATTGCTAGTAAATCGCAGTCCAAAGTAACTCATAAGAGAACCACACAAATAAGACAAGTCTTTTAGGGTAAACAAAATATTGGATAAGTTGAAATTACCGGTAGTTTAAATCGAAATTTACATGTCGTATTTTGTTAAGACAACTTAATATACAAACATTAACGACTCTATCTATTAAATTTACTTTTTATCATAATAATTATGTTATCAAATTAATTAATTTTAAGTCAAACAGAAAACATGTAAATTTTTCTGAAAGAAATCTAGTCTCTCATTGAGGGAGTGAAGCGACATCAAAAGAGCACGAGAGTCTTCCAGCACCACACCAAATAATGATAGAATTTTAATGCACCCCAATCTCATCCCCCTCGAGGGGTCAAAAAAACTTTGACACTCTTTTTCCCCTTTCCCATTATTTCGAAGCATAATATTTTTCGTCCCCCTCTACTTTAAGTTCAGGTTGGCCGAGTGAAACTCTTGATTAATTTCCCCCACTCTCCCACTCGTGGTCAGCTTTTACTTCCCTCCTTTTAGCACCCCATTTTTTACCGCACATTTCCACCCATAAATAAGAAACACTAATTATATCGACTGACGCATTATGTACATAACAAAAAAACCACACCTTAAGGTTACACTAAAATGGGTTTAAAGTGGTATTTGCGAAATCAATTTATGGCTTTACACATTTCCACGATTTAAGCCTGCAAGATTGAATTGAAAATAATCATATCGCGCGAAAAGGCAAGAAAAAGGGAAGAAACCCTTTTGGCTGACACCCATAAATGTCAAGCGCACTGAAGGAATGTATTTCACCTTTTCATCGTTTATTACTCTATAAAAACAGGCAGCTCTGTGAGCTGTGAGCATTTTTAGATATCTGTGACACTGTCTTTATAGACCAGCAGCTTGAAAAATAACGTTAGCAAGAAGATTCTCTCTTTATATTTTATCCACCGCTTTTATTTCCGTTCAATAAAGTGCTAAAAAAATTAGGGTCACGGGTTTTTAAGAATGAAACACGTTATTTTGACGTAACTATTCTTGATATGTGTTTACTTTGAGATGAAGCTTTTTTCTGAAATTCAAAGCAGATATTTTATGGAGTTATAAAAAACAGGGTGGAGACGAAATAAAGCGAAACCTTTTAAATTTCAAATTACCCTGCATCTTTCTCGCTCTTGCTGTACACGATTAAGCATTCACCCCCGTACGAAATTAATTTCTGGAGCCCCCGGTCTTTGTGATCGAGGTGAGTCAACTGCGCGGATGAAATGAGTGTGTGAAAAGGGCCAGATCGTAGTGATTGTAATTTTTGAGGCGATCGATCGCGCAGAGATGTCCATGGAAATCAATTGGTGGTTGGTTGGCAGCAAAGCGAGGTCAGGGCTAAATCATGATGGTTGCTGGGGGCTTTTAACACATTGCAGGAATAAGTGGCAAGAGAAAAGAAGTGTTGAAGTCCCAGATGTATCATCAAACTGACGTCAGACAAGTGTGAAGCAAAGCGTGTTGGCAGCAGCAAAGTGTTGGCGATTCAATTAGGCTTCTCTCGCTTTAAATTGTGGTCGTAAAAGTTACCACCCACTCAGCCAAGCAGTCAGCCACTTTGCTATGTGCCCTCAGCCGCAATTAACGGATGGCTTGGTTGCTCAATCTAACGATGACAAAGAATGAAGTGATATTTTGCTGCTCTGAATAAAAATCACGTTGCATAGTGGTGTGTTCTTTTTTAATGGTCGAGTTCAACTTTAGTTTAAAGTAGGAGTAATTAAAAATCTGGATTTGAAGATAGGTTCTGAGCTACAACCGGTAAATTAGGCTTTTCATTGGAATTTGAGAATTTGTTTGCATTTTTAGAAAGTTTGGTAAATGACAAATGAAAGTTTGTTGACAAATGCAAAATTAAAATGAATTCATGAGATATCAAATTTTAAGCAGAGAATTTGTGGAATTTAGAAACCTTATGGATAATTTGAGGAGATTTAAAGAGAGTTGTAAAGTTGTGTGATTTTTTTTGGACGTTATTGTCAGGTTTTTTTTAAATAATGAATAAAAAATATTTTTAAGCAAAGTTTTGAAATAAATGGAGAAATAAACGTATAACTTTGCTTTGTAAAGTATGCCTTTTAGGCGAAAAGTAGGTCAAGTTCTGCACATTTTCTTGAAATTTTCCCTCAAATTAATATTACAGTTGTTCTTACTATTTATTTTTTAATTTTTACATTTTTTCCCGCTATAAAAACACACTTCATACAGAAAAATGCAACTCGGCATCATCTTTAAAGAAAATAAAAACGAGTTCACAAAAAAATACATTGAAACACATTTTTATAAAAGTTTCTTCTCGCCTGACTTACTTTTAGGTATGAAATATATGATATTCTTGTCTCTTGGCTGATGGTATTCACTGTTGTCTCATATTCAATCATAACGCTGACGCTTTAAGGAATAACAGATGAGACAAAACTATGCAAAATTTTTTAAAAGAAACATTTCAAAATGAAAGACAAATTGAAATTAAACCAAACACTTAAGTTATTTATGTATTTTCCAAAGATGGCGTCTAAAACAAGCTTAATGAATTTCTAAAAAAAAGTGCAATCAGTGTTTTCAAAAGAGGAGAAATGTTACTTTTTTTGCTATTAATTTTCTTACTTCTTTCTCACCAATATGAGATTTAGCGATTGGTATGAACGCAGAAAAAAACTTTAATTGAAGTCATATTTTGAGCGTGAAAAAATGCAATTAAGTAAGAAGCCGTGTGTCTTGTTCTTTTTTCTCCAGCAGTCAACCAAACGAAACTCGAGTTATAATTCAATTTGCGATTTGCGCAATCTTTTCTTTACTTGTTCTTTTCATAGGAAAACATTAAATAACATTTGTTTCATTGGTTAGAACGAATTATTATTGAATCTGTTTCAGTTACGCTAACAATAATTAATTTTGCACGCTGTAACATTCTAGAGCTAGTATGGGCGCGTAGAATCGAAGTTTTTAAAATTTAATTTTAATGCTTGCAAAGTGTTTTTTTTTTTTTTTTTTTTTTATTTTTTTAAGAATTATTCAATGATTTTTGCACAGAGTTGCAAAGTCATTGCTAAAGGGCTTCTTATGAAAGCACACAAGAAAGCTAACGTATTCTCAATAATCAACTTTTTATGGTTTCTTTTCTTTTCCTAGTTTTTTAAAGGCTTGAAATATAAGATTCTTAAAGAATTATTTTTGAAAATTGGAAACTTGCCAACAATTTTTTTTAACATGTTGCCTGTTTGTGGAATAATAAACACGAGTTGTTTGCAAATGCACAACACACTTGATCTTAGTTTCAATTTAAAAGTGATGCATAACAATAAAATACTGATAAAGTATTGGCTTTAAGATCATTTAATTTCCAATCTTGACCACTCGCGAAAAGAAACAAAGGGGTACTACTAAAATACATTTACCATCAATCACTGCAGGAAAGCAAAGGGGCAGGTAACTAGTCAGCAGAACTGCACTGCAGCACACCATTTTCAAATAAAAATTGCACGGTGCGAGCAGGTGACGAGGATGACATATTCTGGAGATTTATCTTCGGATGAGTAACCCTCAACTTTTTCAATTTATTGCATACTTGGATGACTCACAGCTAATTAGCTGATGTATTTTTTTAATTTATCAATTAGCTCATTTCTACGTCATGGGGGCGGTTGAAGGTTCTATCTCAACTGGGTGGTGTAATGGGTGCATTTCAATAAGCCAGCGGTAATTTGTGATTTCGAATCGGTATACTCGCTATTTGTCATTTTTATGGTCGCATACGGTATTATTATTATAATCTTTATTCGGGGATTAGGTTGAAATTGCTTTTTAAAAAGCATGACTGCTCACCTCACTGCCAATTGGCGATTTGCTTCATATCGTACTGCACACACATGTCATCATTTTCATTCTTTAAGCTAATCGTTTGTATTACTTTATGGTTATTTACTATATATTGGAGCTGGGAGTATTTAACATTTTTTTCAATTTTTCTGCTTACATTTGGAAAAGGAAAAACAAGAATACATTTTTATATTTGCTGGATTTTTGTGCGAAAGTAAGACATTTTTTTTCTATTATTAATGAATCGACTTTTGCGTCGATGTCACGTCTACTGCTGACAGCAGTTTCACTTCGTGGGCGCAAATTATAATGTACACTTATTTTGCGGGAAAGATCAAAGCTCGCGTAGTACAGCTAAATAAGTGTACAAACTGTGTTGGTATACATATTAAGCAGAATGTTATTTACAAACGTGCATGTGTGTTATAGCTGATATTTCAGATAGTTGTGGATTCCAGCGTGCGAAATAAAAAATGTACTTTGCATTTATAATAACAAATTAAGCAATTTAGGTAGCTCAGTTTTACTATTTAGACACACGTCAAAGCGGTAATGAGTTTGGTGGTTGCCATAATATTCAAAATTTTATTGTGATTGTATAAAATTAGTTATACATGGTTTCTTTAAATTTTAACTTTGCAATATTAACAGGTGTTGATAATTGCGTACTAAAATTAATTTCTGATAAATTAGTCAGTTGAAAGTTGGAGAGTTTTTAAAATTTCTATGGAGTAAAAGCTTCTCGATGTATTGCATTTGTTGATTTTTGATGTCTGATGAATATATAGTACTGTGGCAACAGAGATTATTGATTTTAATACTGAACTGTTATCGTGCGTACGTCTGAAATGATATCTCATTTAAAATGCTTAAAGTTGAAAAGTTAAAATACACTTTAAATATTTGCGTATGTGATGTTCTGCATTTCAGAAAGTTTTGCTAAAGTTTTTTAGATTTTTCTTTTAAGAGACTGAAAAGCAATCATTTTTTTTAATACCGTATTTAGTTTAGATTAAAGCTTCTGTTTTTAGATATCGTCTTTAATAAGCTTAGCAGTTATTTGAAAAATTCATTTATAATAGAAATGCAGGTTATGAAAAGAGTATTTGTTCTTTAATCAATGCCGAAGTTATTCAGTGAGTTAATTTTTACTGTGGAAACTACTTAACGTGATTCATGTTGGTATAAAAATGAAGTTTAAAATGTTAATTACTGCGCTTAATTCCTTTAAAGAGAAAAACAGAGAAATAAAGACAAAAATGCATTCGATTTAAACATTTTATTTACTACTTTGAGTTATATTTATCTGAGAAATAACAGTTAAAGAAGTAATTAGCCACTTCTTTTGATCTTTAACAAAATTGTTATTTACAACATAATTACAGCAGATGTAATAGTGGCTTAAAACATTAATGAGTCTATTTTTCTTCCGGAATTACATACAGGGTAAAACAAATAAGTAAAAATAAACACGAGGAAGATGTTTGTGCGCAATTAAAAATTAATAGCTTTGAAGTCGTCCGAAGTGGTCACTAAATGTGACGTGTTTAATTTTATTGTCACATTTTTACCAGACATGGAATGCAAACATGAAAATTGCAGCTTTTGATGGCCTTCTAACTTACCAGACACCACTTAGATTCGATCATGGTGTTGTTACAAATGTAATGCGTGATCCATAACAAAATACTTGTTTACAATGCATTATTAGAGATAATAAAACGCCTTTGAGATCGATGCGATACGTCTTTATTGGACGACGAGAAATTAAATTTTTTTTATATATTTTATTCTGAGTAAACTGCAAATGTCAACTCTTTGAGTTGGCATGGCATGGAACGTAGAAGCTAAACTTATTGCTTATCATTACAATCGGCTGACAAGCGCTTTTGTTATTTTTTTGAACACAAAATACTGGTCTGTCTCTGCACTGTTAAAATCAATATTTAAAAAAAATGGTTTTAAAAAAAGACATTTGCACATAGAATAGTACGGTAAAAGTTTTTTAATGGCGACGGAAATTTATAGGTAGTTAAAGGTAATGGGTGATTTGAAAAAGGATTGTTGATACGTTAATTACAGTAGTTTAGACGGGAGAAGGGGATTTTATTGGTCCGTATTAGCATATTGAGAAAATTTGTTGTCGCCAACCAAAATTTTCCCGTAAAGCTTATGAAAGCAGGGATAAGAACAAGTTGAGGTTGGTTGTAGTTTTACATTCTTCTGTATGGCGAAGCGGTTTACCAGTGTCGGAGAAATGCAGTAAATTCGCAATGCAAAATGAATTTATGTTGAGAGTTGTCATGAATTCCAATTACGCCAAAGCCTCGCAGTGAAGCTCGATAGAACGAACATCCCGCCTCTCTACTTGTGCACTACACTTTATCTGAAACTAAGTTTTATTTAATGTTACCTGCGAATTTTCTTTCTCTGCTTTCACTCGAATTGCTAAAATAAAGGAATTTTCTAAGCATAGTGATTTATTGATTTTTTTTTTGAAGGATGTAAATTATTTCGATATCTGGGTGAAGAAAAATGAATTATTTAGTCCTTTTGAGTATGATAGGGTTTTGATTAAAATCATTGATTCTAATAGAAAACATTTTGTATGTTTGGGTTTATTATTGAAATTTTTTACATAATAGAGAAATCATTACGGTTTAATTTATTTTAATATATACGGTAATTTAAATTACGTACTGTTAACTTACAATTTAATTTAATTATGGTAACATTTGCGTAATATTCATGTGCACGTTATGCTTATTTAATTCAAAGGCGTGAATCATATTTAAATCACTTCACCTATTGGGGAGGACAGGGAGGAGGGATATAGAAATAAATTTAAGAGTTGTAACCCCATTTTATGATTTTGTCTAATTGGATTAGAGGTTTACCTCGCATTTTCTAAGTAGAAGCGAACATACTCGTATTTTATTTTATTTTACTTTACTTTATTTTTATCATAAGAATTTGAAAATTATACTTTTTAATTATTAATAAACATTTTTATGTGGTATATAAATATATTTATTGATTAATCACTACCATAAGTATAAAAAAGAAACGATTAAATGAAAGTGATTCTTATTTCTCAATTATTATTTTTTTTTGCAGGGCTTTACCACGTCTTTGATGGGAGAAATCAAATTATGAGAATCGGCCTCGCCTCCTCTCCTCTCCTTTGCTTTTCCTGGAGTGATCTGTATGTGATGTGGCGCGTCTACCTTCGTTCCTCGACGGAATCCTCTTTCTTCGTCTCCAGTGTTTTCTCTTCAATTCACTTTTGTTCGTCGAATTGGATCAATAATTAGTCGGGGAGAGATAATAACCAGAGGCTCCCCCCTTTTACAGAAAATTCTCCCTCGCACTTGTCCGCTGAGGTGATCGATGCGTCCATCCGCTGAGCCTGGCGTGTGCGCGCGATAGGCACGCACTTGCGCGCGCACCTTAGTCGGGCTCATTGCCCGGACAACAGCACAGGCGTCGAGCAGCCACTGGAGAACGGGAGAGCAACTCAGCGCCTAGCGCGCTTACGACCGTCGTTCGTTCGATCGCTTCCCTGCAACGCTGAGGAATTTGCGCGGCTGCATGCCTCAGAGGAACACAGACCGGGCACACATCGAACAGCACCGGTGGTCAGTGTCGATGTGGTCGCACTAGAACCGCCAGAACCCAGTAACTGAACCGGAGAGACCCGGATTTACAGGTTTCATTTCGCCGTCATCTCTGAACGGAACCGAGATCTCGGGGACCTGTTAACCTGCCGCAAGGTGAAACTGATTTTTCTGACAATGCCCCTGCCGCTAGGAACTGTGTATGTGGGTGGCGGCAGTGTGAACACGGCTCCAGATTGAAGTTTCAGGCCAACTGGCTCCGAATGAGAGGCGGCGGTGGAGGAAAACGGCCGCCGTTTCCCGTCATGAGCCGCATCTTCACGGCGGGCACGGCGCTCTGTTTGATCGGCTTGATCGCATCGGTTCGACCAGTCGTCTCCAGTAAGTACAGTTTCATTTTAATTTCTCTTTTTAAATTAACTCGAATTACGTAAATAGTTGGCGTGCTGAATAATTTCGGTTGAAATTTAATGAGTTTTCTGGTGCTAGATTTTTGTTTTAAAGGTTCTTATGAAGGGGTTTACGGGATTTTGTGTAGTAGAGCGAATTCAATTGGATTTTTTTTTTCGTTTACGAACAGTATGTGCGCGCGCTTCCCGTATTGGAAAGGATAAATCTGCAGGAATAGATTTTTTTCTCTTTTAAGAATTTTTCTTTTTATATATATATATTTTTTTTGTTTCTTCCTTTTTGTTTATTGTGAAATTTGTTATTTGGCATCGGTTTCTCTTATGCTCTTTTATGAAAGTGCATTGACCTCATTCAAATAATAAAAAAAAAACCACTTGTAGCCTTTGAAGGAAACCAAACAGATCTTTTACTCGAAAATACGGTGTGATTTAGAGGAAATCCATTGTAAATACGAAAGAATAAAAAAAGGTAGGGTTTTTTCGATGAGGAAATGGTTAAAAGGAGGATTTTAGTAAAGAATGATTGCTTCGATGGTGGTTAATTGGTTTCGAATGCTTTAAAGCAAACTCTGAAAGGATTCGAGCAATAAATTAAAGATATTGATTGAAGTGGGCAAAGTCAGCGTGTTTTTAATTCCAAGGAATCTCTTGTACAGGATTGGAGTGGCTTATCACGCTGGATAATTTCGAATTTCAGTTAAAGATACTGAAGCGAATGGATCAGTTTTGTACTTGCTTCGTTCAGCTCGCATGCAACCGTGTGAGAAATGGGATATCGAGTATTGATCAGCGAGTGTTGTTGTTGTTTGATGCTATAATTTTAATTTTTAAAATCCCCGAGCACAGGAGTAAACCAAAACTTGAAAAAGTATTCAACAAAATGCGAAAACAAATTTCTTGAGACGTAATTGTCTGGGCACTGGCGCCCATTAACTTGCCATTTTAAAGTGGTGTTTGTTAAGAGTTGATCTGGAACAAGGGCGGCTCTTATTAACTGATGATGTATGCAGTAAAATTAAAGTGACAAACGTAAATTAATTTAGTCATTGGTGTAAATATTTTACAACGCGCACTTGTTCTGTAAACAGACATCGGTCGAGTGCTTTGTTTGTTTGTATAAAATCAACATCTTGAATTCGTCAGTCTTTGCTATTTGTGGCAACTTTAAGAATTTTGTTGCTATACAAACAGTCGATATTGATTGACGTGAGTGAATTTTTTGAGATATCAAGCTGTAAGGGAAAAAGTTGTGTTGTGAACTATTGTTGACGTCGAATTTGCCGGATAGGCTTAGTCTGGGAGGGAAATGAATTATGGAAACTAGGAAAACGCGACGATCCGTGAAGAATTAAATGTGGGGTGGAACTGAATCCCATCCCCCGCACACACCTACCTCTTTTATTTTTGTTCGAAAATCGATTTTTAATGAAATGATAAGAAAAAAATTCTTATGTGCGCTCGTTGGATTTAAAAGCAGAAAAATATTGAATTTAATAATATTAAAGCATTGAAACAACCTTTACTTACATGGAAAAATACCATACTCGGCATAAATTTTTGATGAGGGTATGGAAAGAGTTTCAAAGCAGCTCTTGTTTATATGATGGGCGTTTGCGGGACCGAGTAAGACAACGTGGTCAATTTTGTGTGTCTATTGATCAGAAAAATAACCCCTTAAGGTGAGTTGGACTGATTGCCATTTAGTGAAAGGAAGCAGAAACAACACGTGTCCAAATGATGGCTTACCGTGAATCACTATCAGAAATGACCATCAAAGCTGTAAATTTTACTCTTTTTTTATTTTATTTTTAGCTCGCTTTCGAGTCCTAAAAGGTCGATAATATATTATTTATTTATTTATTACGTTTTTTTAAATAAATAAATAAATGTAATAAAATCGAGCGTTTAAGTGAAAGTTATTGTAATTTATAACGAAATGGCGTGTTTATGTTTGTTTACACGAAAGGTAAAAAAAAAATTTAGATATATAGGTATTTGAAATTAAACCACCTGTCTATTAAACAGGAGCAAACGACATACCGCAGTTGTAATTTAAAGTGATAAACTAAAGGAGATTGCTATAATGGAAGAAAGAGTTGAAAAAATGTGTTTCAGACTCTTCATTACGAGCTGATGTCTGTAACAGGCAACAACAGTCATTACTCAGCAGTCAAGAGTTAAGTCTGTTGCCTGCCTTGAAATCCAATTGCCAGCGTTGTTTCAACTCATCTAACCTCATTAAAACCAATTTGCTCTGTGAACAAACCCACCCGACTAACTGCACTTCCTTTACTGGTTGCTACATTTTTGTCAATAATAATTTTCTGTGTGGGCTTGACACGACAGATAAAAGAAATCAATGTGGCATAAGACTTGTAATTTCTCCTCGGGTCGATTCGGGGTAGGTTTAAGTTTTATTTTATTTACCGGTAGTCTTATTTTTTACACAACCCACTTTAGAAAGCCGTGCAGGGAAAGTTGCGCCGTTCTCGCTGCGCTTTAAAAACATGTAAATATCTTATCAGCGGAGTTATAAATAAACTCGCGAACGGTGTGTGCAGGGTAACTTGGTTATTGTGTTAGTTAACGTTTGGGTGCGTTTGGTCAGGTTTTGTGTTGATAAATATCAATAATCTGGGCATTGTAGTGTTATTTTCGGTCTGAGTTTTTCTTTGTGGCGTGGCCAAGCGTACTGAAAAGTGTCCAGGTTGAGAAAGCTGAATAGAATTCAAAAGAAAAGAATTTATTCCCATAAAAAAGGTCGTAGAATTCTTTGGGGTTATGAAATGGCGTTTTCGTAAAAAATTCTATTACTGCTGCATGATTTATAAGATATCTATAGAAGTTTATCATTTATAAAAGTTATACGAATTTCATTTGATAATTTTAGTAGGTGGTACTGGTTGTTTGATACTGAGGATTGGTTTAATTCAGGTTAGACTTCGAGATTTTAATGACATCATTGCAGGAAGTCATGCCAATTAGATGGCTGTTTTCTGTGTAGTTCGTGAGCACAACAACAGATCGGTAAACGTATTGGAAATCCACTGAGGTTGTGATTTTGTGTATTATTATTACAACGATCAGAATAGAAAGTGGATGTAGACTGATGAGAGTAGTGAAGTATTTATTAAAATGTTTTTAAATTCAGTTTTGCAATACACATTTTAAAATTTGCAAATATTAAATCATTAAAATAGAAAAAAATATTAAGTGGCATCAAATTAAATGCGGTTTGAATTGAATTTTTTTAGGGAAAACCTTTACGTTTGAGCAAATTTTACTCTGGTTAACGTTTTTTCATGACTCTGATTTGTGAATTGTGTTTTACTTTTAATGCTATTTCAAATCAAAAACATACGAATTCATAAAAACTCAACTATTGGCATTATCTTGCAGAAAAAGCTATTTATAATAGTCAATATTCATAAAATAACGTTCTTTACAACGTGATAATTTTTATTTTTATTTTTTTATGTGAAATAAGTTTATTTAAAATCCATTCGCGCTGAGTTTTAAAGCGCTCGAATTGAATAGTTTCGTTTATGCTGAAAGCAATTGTGACATGTCGTCCGTTGTCTCGACTGCAGCAAAGAGAGAGTTTCCGTCTCAACTTTCAGCAGCGAATAGTGAAAAAGAAACTAAGATAACAGCAGGTTGTCCTCGCCTCTGCCTTTGCATACATATTTCAAAGGCAAAATTCTGACAGTAAACGATGTTTTGTGACTTTTTCTTATGTCACGTTTCGTGAGAAAGCGTTTTAAGGAAATGAAAGCAATATTCAAGCTAAATAAACTTTATTTTTGCTTGCACAACTTGATGACGAGGAATGATGCTTGTTTAAAATTTTTATAACATTTTCTTTTTTTACGTAAGAATTTTTTCTTTGTGAAATAAAAAAGAAAAAAATAGCATTTTTTGAAACATGTGAACATAACATAATCTATAAAATAGGTTGTTTGGAAGGAAAAGAAGAAAAGTGCATAGCAACGTCTGTGTAGCAACGGTGTGCGAAGCCTTTTTTTGTCAACTTTGCAGCTTTTATTTTTCTCTCCCATGTTCGTCTATAAATATTTCAGGTAACTCATGAAAATTAAATATATTTTTTCCTGACAATTTTTTTTCTCGCGTTTATGCTAAACGGAAACGGTAAAAGTGGCAAGTAATAAATACTGGAATTGACGCTATGCAAAAACAAAACGATTAATAAGACGTAAACTTGTCTAAAATATCAGAAAGTTCTATTTCGTGATGTCACAGCAATCAAAAAAGACCTTGTTCGAGCACTGCGACGTCATAAAGTACTGAACAAAGGGTATTTTTGTTTTGGACATCACGGAATGGCATTAAAACTGTCCAAACTGTACAAAATGTCAGTTTTTCGAATGACACAATGCTCTTAATGGTGCCCATTTGTTTTGGATTGCTGTTTCTAACCCCAAAACAGGAGCCTTCATAAAGTTAGTGATATATATTCAGTCGACACAGTTAAATAGCAAGTTTCAGTCTAAATATCCAGTTAAATACGCAATTTGTAATTTAATGAAGTTCTTCGGTCGCACCGTACCTTTAAAGCAATTCTTTTTCTTTTATTAAAACAGTTTCGCAAGTGTAAAATTTATTAAACAAATAATAAATTTAATTTTCATACAATTTTTTTTCTTCTTCGAAACTGGTAATTTATCACGGCCTTTGTAGATTATTTGTCTTCTATAAAACATGAGGTAGAAAATGCTTTTATTCATTCTTCGCTCGTTGTACTGCATAATGACCACGAGACGACGGTTGTTAGTGCAATATTAATGACATGCTCAAGAAGAAATGTTAAGAAACCAGATTAAACTCCACGCTCATTAATATATTTCAATTTTCAACTTTAAAATAAAAACTACAAAATACTGAAGATTCATTTGACTCAACCTCATAGAAAAAAATAAGTGAAAAGATGACTTCTACGAATCTGCTTCAGGCTGCACTTTTTATTTCATCAAAACCAAAATATTAAAAAAAATATTTTTTTTTTCTCTTGAGAAGAGAAAGGAATATATTGTAGTCGAAGTTGTAATGAACGAAAATTGTGAAAGTTTCCAAGGTGACTTTTTATTAGGTTTATATTTCACTTAATGGCAATTTTTATGGCGTACATGTAAATTGAAGAAGTAAAATTAGCATATACATGAAATGAATGTTGGCAATATGTGCGAGAAATTAAATGAAGATTTTCAATTTCTCTTGCCTTAGTTCATGCCATACATGGAAAAAACTCCATGTGTCACTCAAAATTTGATATAAAAAATATATCAGCATCTCTTTTCCTTTTTTTATATGTATATAGATCTTATAGACGGTTGGTAAAAGGGTAGGAGAGCTGAGCTTATCGAAGTTCTGGGTATGTCCAGTGGGCAAGTAGCTGAGTGAGTGCTTTCATCGTTGAACAACCTTGTTGGCCCTTTCCACGGCTCACCTGATGTGGGGAAATCCCGCCATCCCAGGTGATGTCTCAGGGGAGGTTTGTGTCTAATGAATAAATATGAGCTGTTGATGGAAGAGCTCTGCCTCAAAGGCACATCTCTTTGCACCCCTTATTGCTCGGGTGCCACTTGCCTGCACAGCTTCTGATTGCGGCGGGAAGCAGCGCAGGTGCAATAGCACGCTTCTTTTCTTTTTTTTCCTGTATCTCTTTCTAAAGGTGGGCTCGTGTTGCTTCCTAACACATTACACAATTTTTTTTTCTTTTTTCCGCTCCTTTTTCTTCTGATGGAACTCTGGAGAAAACTCTTTTCCTCATTTTTTATTTTATTTACCTAAATTTTTTTTTTTTTTTTTGAAAAAGTTTAGATCAAATTGGGAGATTTGCTGGAATGACTGTTCAGAATGAATAATGTTGTTGGTGATGTAAATGCAAACGAATTGTGAATTTTTATTGAAAGGTCATGCTCGGTGACAGTCAATTTGTTTGCTTTTGCATTTGAGTTTTATTTATTTATTTATTCCACCGTGTTTACCTTGAAATCACATTTATAAGTGAGTTATTTCCGCTCTCGAGTACACACAAAGTAAAACAAAAGACAAGTTTAACATTTGATAATGCACTTTCCATTTCCAACCTTTACTTTTCTTTCACTTACAAGTTAGAAACATAGAATTACACTTAGATTCTACATGTGAAGGTTCTCTGCATTATAAGATGAACACTGTGCTTGAATTCTTTCTTTGGAAGATAAAGAGGGAAATCCACAATCAATTTCGACTTATTTATACCAAAAGTGTAGGAAAGAACAAGTGATTGTGATTTATAATGCTTTTATGGTGGGAAAATAACTATTTTTGCAATACAAACGCGCTTCTGCAAACATATTATTTTCCACAGTCGTAGTGCGGTTTGCGAGCAATAATAGTGCAGTAATGGCGAAGTGGGAATAGGAAGAAAGATTGGAAAGAGGCAAACCGAGAAGTAGAATTGAATAATGGCTTTCGATCGAGTAATTTAGATGCCCTTTGCAGTAGTAAATTCCAAACAAAGTGAAATTAATTTTATCCTCACCTAGCCAATAACGAATGGCGACAAGACGAGATTGGGAAACGCCATAAAGTAAAAGATAATCAGCTCGTTTTAAGGTTAACGAAATTTATAGATCAAGTGCAATGTAAAATTATCCTCGTCGTACATCAGCTCGGAGAAACAAACGACCCGGTGCAAATAATAAATATCAAATTGTAAAAATTGGGAATAAAAGTAACCACATTTTAAGTTTATGTTTTGGTTTAGCTCACTACATATTTCACCTTCTCACACTCAGGAGACTAAATGATGATCCGTTGGTTGTGCAAACATAAGTCAAGTCTTCCTTCCTGTGGGGATTTAGAACAACAAGCGAACCATTCTTTTTAAGCGGAAAATTTATCACGATATTTTCTTTTTTTCGATTTATCAACCTTTATCTTAATTAATTATCTGAAATTTTTCTAAAGCGGTGTATATAACGGTCAGTTGCACAGATTTCGAGTATCACTTCTCCTTTCCGTTGACAGAATTCATTTCTTAACACTCCATAACACACACTCATTTTCTAGCCTTTTGCTCTTCTAAGAACAAAACGGCTGTGCAGCTGTGATGATGAGATAGCTTTGTGCTGCATGTAAGAAATACTCTCAGCATGGCCATATACTGTAAAAATAAAAAAAATAAAAGGAAATCAGAGGGAAAGAGATGCTGCGTCCTCATGCTACATACTTTGTCTCTGCCAAGACATTGTTGATGAAATATTCCGCACAAAAGATTGTATCCGGTCGGCCATTCTTAGAATTGTTTGTGATCTCTGACTCGATTGCAGTGCTTTTTCTTTCTTTTTTTATTTTCTTATTTCTAGAGCGTAATAAATTGGAGTCTGAGTTCGAATTTATACCGTCGGTTCGTCCAATGTATCTGTTTTATTGTGTCGAAAGAAATTTATGAGTCTCGTTGATTGAATTGGATGTGGAGGAGAGTTTTTCGAGTGTTATGAGATGGATTCTATTCCGAATCACTCATGTGGAGCTGGAAAGTTTTCATATAAGTTGGTTGTATCTTGTTGCGAGGTAAATTTCATTTGAGCATTTCGAGCTAAGAGGATAAGGCAAAACTCATAAGAGTTTCTGTGAATAGGTATAAACCTCGGGCTAACCTTATGAGGGCGTGCTGAATACAGCAATTTGAATAACATAAATGCTGGGGGTAAACTTGAAGCCGTTAAATTGGAAGGACGCTCTTGTCAAGTGCTTGTTTATATGTGCTGCGAAGTTGAGGTCCTATAAAGTGTGATGAAAGATATTTGAGCTGCTTATAGGCGCAAAGTGCTCAATAAAATTGCAAAATGAGGTTTCTCAATTAGATTTAGCAAAAGTTTCTATCTTGCTGCTAGATTTAATAACTGAACTAATAAATTTTAAAGATCCGCGTCAAGTTTCTGAGTGTTCTTATCTCGGGCGACGGTTTGTTTATTAAATTTTACTAGTGGTTTCGTGTGTTATGGTATGGGCTTTTGTTGTTCAGTAACTGGTGATTTGAAAATGCTCTTGTGATAAGTTTTTTTTTTTTTTTTTGTTTCTTTAAAACAGCTTTAAGTTTAAAGTTGCAAAACAGCTAGATTTTTTGAGTTTTAAAAGGGTGTTTTAGTTTAGTGAAAATAAAACTGTTTAAACATTGTATATAACTGTGAAGTCATAAAATTGAATTAATTAGTTGATTTATTGGTTTTCTAACAAAACTCAAAATGTTAATTTCAGTTTATTTAACATTGATACCGCTGTTCAACTTTAGATTTATTGATGGTTAAATGTGGTATTAGCAACAATTTTTACATTTTTATTTTACGGTCGTATATTGGGCGTGTGCAATCAAATAATCCAAATATTGAAACGTATTTGAACGTGTCAGGTTGAAAAGCAGGCAGAAGCTTGTCATTTCACACTGCATACTAAACACTTCCTGCGAATTAAATCTGCCATTAATCAGCGCCAGTGAATATTCAGTGTCACGAATTTCCGTGACACAACTGCAGTGTGTTCTTATTTACGTAGTAATCACAAACATGAAGTAAGATAAAACACTTGTGCGTAATTATATACCAATAACGTAGACGGGAAATTTTAATTTGTTTTTCTTTGCTTTCGCTTTCAAAGAAAAAATCGATAGGAAAAAATGAAAAACTTTTTCCATTTACAGAATAAACATGTTATGCATGAATCGGAAATTTTTGCTTTCATGTTTTATTTATCTATTTTCTAAAATTCTATTTTTGGCGACATAATTACTGCATATCGGAGTTTTTCAGTTTGTTAGTTCTATCAACTCTCATTTTTGTACATTATTTGTACAGCTTGAAATTTTTTTTTGTGTTTCAATGCTTACGATTACAACGGAAGGAAATTGACCAAAAGAACGCTTCATCGATTTTTCTATTTTTATTTTTTTCCATATTTTTTTTATTATGAGTGAACTATAGCAAGTGAATGACCGGTGGCTGAATAAAGAATGTCATTTATTTACAAATAAGTTATACACAAAGATAATGATGTCCCTAGTGCAGAAAAATGTGAAAAATCAATTTTTTTGCGAAAAATATGAGAAAAAATTTTCATTTCTTTGCAGTTGATTGCAAGGTGAAAAGTTTTTGTTTTCAAGAAGCAATTTGAAAAGGCTAGATAATGATAATCTTCCTGTAGTGCTATAAAAAAAAAAGCAAAGAAAAATTATACTGACGACGAAAAATTGATTTTTATTTTTTCCCCCCTTTTCTCTCTTGGTTTGTTCTTAATTTAACAATGCATAAAATAAAGGAAATAATAAAAAATGCTATCGCAGTTGTAAAAGTTAGGCTAATTCATCTCGTTCTTTGTTTTATTTCTTGTTTTTTATTTTACATTTTTTAAATTTCTAAAAACTTAATCCTTGTAATTCGAATCGTTAATATTCGAACATTTTTTTGTTTGTGGTTGACACTGATTATGTTGACACAAAAGATAAGTGTGTGAAAGAAAGATTAATGAGAATTGTTTGCAAGAAAAAATTATTTGACATTGTAGCAAATTAAAAAGAATGATGATAGAAAAAATATTTTTATTAATACCATCCGTAAAAAAATTCTCTTCTTTTCCATTTGCTGATATTAATCGGAAAGAAGATTAAGAATTCTAATTAATACTGACTTGTCATATCCCAGGATGCAAAGGGCAACACTCTCATGTAATTGAATTAAACATGAGCAGTGGCTCGGCTGGTTAATATGTCGAATAACAATCGTGGGAGGTCTAATTTAAATTGTACCTCTACTGGAAATTATTACAGCCATTTGAATCTGTGCTGCTGCTCCAGCTTGCTAATTAACTGAAATTTTTGTCAAGATGAAAGGAGATAAGTTTTGGCTTTTATCGAGTTGAAATTTAGTTAATTTTGCCAGCAAATATTAGTGGATAATAAAAAAAAATCTTTGTTTAACCAGCTTATCACTTTTGTGTTGTGTGTGATTTGCATTGTTTACGCAGTAGTTGTTTGTACTGGTTTTAGAAGTTCTAGTTGGGTATTAATTAATTTTTATGGAATTTGTTGTTAATTTAATTATTTGGAACGAGAAAAATGAAGTTTTATTGATATTGCATTCTTGCGGTGGATTTATTAATCCCGCATTTGCATGATTAAAGCAAATTTTGATCTTAAATTGGAAAATTCTGTGGGGAATGTCTTAGATTATTGAAAGGTAGTTTTGGTTACGGTGTATGTTGTCGGATTCCTTTTGTGTTGAATTAATGCTTTAAATACTTTATTACAAAAGCTTTTAAGACTTAAAAGGGAATGTAATCCATAAGAAGAGAACTTTGGAACTTTGCATTAAATTTATTTTTAGATTGAATAAAATCTGAGATTTTACTATTAGATCTCATGGAAGTTACTCAAATTGCAACAGACATTTTATTCTTTATGCTACGTATCTTTTCACTAACATAATTTTTTATACTTTTTTTTAGAAATACATTTTGTTACAATTTCAAAATTAGGTCATTGGATGTATTTAAGAGAGGGGAAAACAAAGAAGTGAAATCAACTTCTTTAATTGATTTTCGTTGTAGAAGATTTGTTTTCTTCTACATATTTTTTTATTTTCTCGAAAATAATTTTCGTTAATTGTTGTTTTGTGTTTTCTCGTTTCTTTTTTTAATTAGTTTTTTTTTTGGGGGGGGGGGGGTGAACATGTCTTAGATTTATAATTATAACAAATCTACAATTTTAAGCTTAAGTAACAGAAGTGTAACTTATTCCACTTATGTGGAAAGCTATAAATCAGAATAAAAGTTGCTTTTATTGCAAACAGCTACATTGGGATAGTTAATAACATACATAATATATTTTCACATGAAAATGTAACATGTCACATTGAATAGCTGACCATTCGCCGCTATATCAATTTCAGTGGCCATTAGCCAAAACAGACATTAATAATAATTTTGTTATTGTTGGCTGAAGACCCATGAAATTCAATTGTATTGATTAATTGATCAGAAATGACATTCTCCGTGTGAACCGTTGTTGAAGGTTGGGCGAAATGAATAAATAACACCAAATATTGGGTTACGAACAAAATTTAAGTTATACTGTATAGTAAAACTTGTTCGTAATGTATTTTTCTATAAATTTATGACTGTCTCTGCAATACACCTAAAGCTATAAAGTTTACAGCTACACTATAACTAAAAATAAGTTAAACTTGTTCACGAAAGTTCTTGAGAATTCTAAGCATATAGTTAAAATTTTCATCTTTCTTTTGGACTACAGGGACCCATAGGAAACAGTTAGGGCTATTTTCTTTTATTGTGAACCGAGATATTTGTGGCTACGGCGTAAAGAGGTGAAATTGGAAAAGGAAAGAAATATAAAACGAATCTTGCGCTGCACGAGGGAAAAATTATAAGCCTAAAAGCAGCTGTTATTGGACAGGTTCGTCTCGCGAGCACTTTCCAATGGGACTCCAGTTTGAGTGACCTTTTGTCTGCTCACAAGATCAAAATCGGTTTTACCAAAAGAGCTCCATTACAGCTCGTAATATGAGTGCTGTCAAAGCAAAAAAAGGTCTTTGGACGAATGACCTACCTTGAGTTAGATTTATTCTTCTTTTTTTTACCCTATTCTTATATACGAAGAGAAATTTTTTATATTAAAAGTTTGTCTTTTCTATGCTGCTGTTATTGAATTTTTTCTGTAGTGAAGTGATAAATTGGTTTTAGGTTACACGTGGACAGGGAATAAAGCCATAAAATAATAACCACAAATTTGTCTGTAGATGGGCAATTGGAAGAAGAAAGTTTTGCTGAAATTGAGAGCAAACTGCGGCGGTTCAAAACAAAACAATCCATGTAACGATTTTAAATGATCAATCAATATTATAATTACAGTAATTTTAGTATTGTGTGATTGACATAATGACCAGTGTAATAATAAATAGCCCACCCAACATAAGTTTCTAGGTAAAGTACAGTTGTTTGAGACTTGAAATTGATTGTGTTTCAGGGGAAAGTAATTAATATCAGGAGCTTTCACGGTTCGCTGCCAAAAATACTTAATATCATTTTACTTTTATAAAGATAAAATAAAACAATTTTATAAATTAATTCCCATTCGAAATTCGTTGTAGAGCAAAAATCGTTAGTGGATTTTCGGTTACAGAAAATCAACGCCATCGGTTTGATTTGATTTGATTTTTCTTTTTGTTATATTTATTATTTTTATTGTTTTCTGGACTAGAGTTAAATCAGCCAGCCAGAAGTGGCTGTTTTGTTTTACCAATTTTTCTCCTCTCATCTTGCTCATTCTCTCTTCAGAACACATGGCGCTGCACTTTAATAGAATTCTGTGAAAATTCGGCAATGCTAACACAGACACCACCACTTTTACATTTACATAATTTTCCACTGTGGAATTTTGTGTTTGCAAAGTTGTCGTGTGGCTGAATCTTTTGATGGACGAGTCTGAATAATCTTGTGAATGCAAATCATCTTCAAACATTGATGCATGAATAAGAACCAAAAGCTTTGCGGTGTTTTTTCTTTCCCTCCTTCTCTCTACTTTTACTAGTCCTTTTTCATTTTAAATAAAGCTGAAGTTTTATATCCACAGAAATGAATAATTAAATACAGACAGACTTAAAATTAAAATTAAATAAACGTACGCAAACTTTTTTCTTCGGCATTGTTATGTGGAAATTTCCTACATTGCTCTTTTTTTTTTCAAGTAAAGAGAGCAAAAAATTCAATTTTAGGTTTGAAGTGATGTTCGGATAAGAGTAAAAAGAGTAGAGAATGTGGGAGGAAGGATTTAAAGAAAAGTACTTAGCATTAACAAGTATTTCCTGCGAGAACGGCATTAAGTAACGATTTAGAACGAAGTTTGTTTTTTTGCTGAGATATGGGCAATTTCGTTTTTAAGCTACTTATAAGTAAAAGTTTAATTCATTTGAATTGAGCACTAGTGTAGTACATCGATATAGTTTTCTAATGTTTTGAAATTTTATTTTTATTGTCATGAAGAATACATTTTCACTGCTAATGGTGTTTTTATTTTCGAACAAGTGCATTTTGTGCTTGCAAACTTCTTTTTGGCGTCTACTAGACTAGATTACTCGACTGGGAAACACGAGGAGTTGCCATTTCACCTTATTCCGTTTTTTCGCTATCCAGCCATCGCAGATGGCATTCTTCCATTATCGATTTGGGATTCAAAGGAGTAGGGCATGCGGAAAACCAATCAGAAGCGCGAGTTCTTCGTCCGAAAGGCAAGAGACCACCGCCACCTTTCTTCCTTCATCTGCCCCCATTAAAATTGCAGTGTTTGCCGTCTCGTGCGATACACTACTCTTATCTCAGTTGTTGGGAATTCGAGGCACGAAACTAGAAGTGGAGACCTTTTCCTTCTTCCTTTTCAAATATGACTTTTGTCTTAAAGCCTAAAGGGCTTTTTTTTTCTATTTTTTTTACGTTTTTATGGTTGAAGAAATTAATAACCTGCACAAGAATTGTTGTATTTTATCAGTTCTTCTTCTCTTTCCCTCTCTTTAAAAAAGAAAAAAAAAAGCTTGAGGTGGAATGGGAAAATGTTAGCTTTGATTCTATTATTTTTTGTCGTTGCTGCACAGTTCTATTTGGAGGGTGTTCATTGTCACGAAATGGTTCTAAATGTGAATTTAAAAGTAGAACGTTTGGTTACGAGGAATATTAGCATTTAGGAAATTAAATAAAACGTTAAAAATATTTAATGTTAGATATTAATTACCGGTATGTTATTATATATATTAGGTTTTTACAAAATTTTTATAGGGTTTTGCTCTAGATTGTTATTGCCTATCTACGTAATGTTGTTTGTATTTTTTTTTTATTTGGTGTGAACTCAGCTAATCCGAAAGAGATACATTGTTCTTTAGGCAATGCGAAGTAATTAGAAGTATGGCCGTGACACGTTCAAAACCTTAATCCAATAAGACGAGTCCACGGATTTCTTTGAGACGTGTCTGTAGAAGAGCTTATATGGTTGGTTTTTCTACTTTGCCAGCGCTTTTGTGCAAAGAATGAATTAGGTATAAGACTTTGAACTTAGGCTGACGTTATTGACGATAGTTTTCTCTATTCGAGCTATTTTTTGCCCGCTTTTGTCCTCTGAAATTGGGCTCTTCTTTTGGTACCGGGCTTTTGAAATGCAAAACTGAATCGTAATTGCAAATTGCATTTGGTGATGCAAAGTTTCGAATTGTATTTTCAATCAAGGACTTTCCCTTGAGACTGAAATTAAAAGAGAATTAATTAATGTTGAATTAATAACATTAAGGCGCTTTCTATCATTTCCATATGAGGCTAGACAAGGGCATTGTGCAAAAGAATAAGACGCTCGAGGCTTTTTCCGAGTTCACCGCACGGTGTATTATGTAGTTTTGGCTCGTAGACAATGCACAATAAAAACAATGGTCAGTCACTGTAGAGTAGATATACCATTTACCAAGTAATTACATATCTACTGCAATTTTGCGACAACCAATTTCAGTAAGAAGATGAACAGTAATGATTGGATTTTCTTCTTTTCTTCTCTATCACCATATAAAATGCCAGCTGAGCTTGTTGTGCAGTTTCAATAACGTCTTCTTTTGGAATTAACCCTCGAGATACCACCTGCATCTTAAATTCTCGAGACAAAAGTCGCATTTTTTCTCGAAATTATTTTTTATGCATTTCGGGATTAAACCCGCTTCAAGAAAACGTAATTAGAAAATAAAAACTTTTATTTTTTTTTTTTTTTTGGTTAGATAAGTTAAAGTTTTTCCTTAGTTTAAAGCCATTGAAGCGAGTCTTAAATTGTGGGTGAGGGAAATGTGTTGCCAACATTTTTTTTTTCCTCTTTTAATTTTAAAATTAGATTAATTAGTGTTGTTTGCATGTTATATTGGCAATTTGCTTTTTTGCATGAAGAAATCACTTCTTAAATGGTGGACATTAAAGCAGCATTAATTTAATTTCAGTCGTTAATTATTGATGCTATGGAAAACGCTAAGTAACTACAACATGAAGACAATTAATTGAAAAAAAATGAAAATTTTATAAAAATATTTGATTTATGATGTCAAAGAACTTGATATGTCAATTGGTGTTATATTCAATGCACGGATACCGGTATGCTAAATAATTACTGTAAACGCATAAAATATGACAAGTGAATTATCCAGCTTAATAAAATTTGTATGGCGGATCAATTTTTTTTTGGCTGAAGGAGATGTATGATGGGAAGGGAAGGAAGCGAGGATATAATAAAAGTGTGATAGTTTGTTTTGATGGCGCAGACGTGCTAATGTTTACTCGCGTCTCTTGGTCCAATCAGTTTTTTTTATTTCTGAAATTGGCTGTGATAGAACACAAATTTTAATTTTAAAAGTGACAATATTTATAGACGGGAACAGAGATTGCACTTTGCCTCGAGGGCGGGAATGACAGTTAATGCAGTCATTCTTATTCCGAGCCCCATCATCTCGTGCGTAGGCAATCCAATAGCTTGACAGAATGAAAGGAAAGAGGAAAAAATGGAGCGGCTTTTGCGCCTGCCTGTGAGAAAAATCATTGTGTTGCAACTATCTATCTAACAGAAATCTGGAGCAGGCAGCAAGTGGAAATGAAGGCCTCCTGTCTCATAATTGCTCAGTTAATTCAGCGGAGGAGAAAATGCACTACAGGGAAATGTTCAGTTTTGACATTACTAACGCTTCACTTTGATAGCAATTTAATGTGACATCACACTTCTGATAGTGTTCTTATCAAAGGAAGTATATCTTTTGTCATTTGCATACGGTTATTAAAAAGTTTCGTTTTATTTTATGCGCGCGCCGAATCTCGTTTCCCCGCTTTTCTTCTTGCGCACTCCGCCATTCACTTGCGTGTTATTACGTTGCGAGTTGATAGAAATGAAATTTTTATTAGTTGTTTACTCCAATGAGTGCAGTCGGCGTTTGAAATTTGAGGATTCATTACGAACTGAGAATCGTAAATAAATTACAAATTTATATGATCACGCCGAGAATTAGTTGCAAACGAGATTAGTTGCAGTTTTCCTATTAGCAAGTCGTTGTTTGCTTTTACAGGTCAACTTAGAATGCGTGCATTATTGAAATGGATAGTTTTCAAAGTATTGGATTCAATTAGTCTCTCTAACAACGAAACCATTAGTAATTTATCACTTTGCACGATACACTCTTAACGTGTATCAAATTTGTATTGATACTAAAAGACTATTAACAAATCAATTTTTATATTTAAAATTAATAAAACGATAAAAGAGAATCGATATTTCTTATTTTTTTTATTTCTTTTTGTCTGCAAGTGGCATGTTTTCATTACTTTGATAATTCACAATTACGCGCAGCAATGAGTTTCACATCTTGCTTATTGGAATAGGCTACACCAATATAAAAGAAAAATTATTCTATGAAAAATATGTTAAGTTTGGTAAACATGTTTTTAACATAAACATGTAGATTTTTAAATTTTAGTTTTTTTTTTTTTGTTTTTTTTTATGAACTTAATGAAAACATCGCTCGTTGCTTTTGAATTCTTACTGGTGTTTTTTTATTTAATACCCACCAAATTTTTAATTTATTCCGCATTCATTAATTCACGACTAAGAATACTTGTATAACTAAAGAGGCAATGCTTTTTTGATGCCATTTTCCACGTTTAAAATATGGTGTAGTAGCTACTACAATAGGATCGGAAAGACTTGAATCGCATTGCAGGTTAATGAAGTCATAACCTTACTAATTTCTTGCCATATTTCAAACTAGATGAGTCTATAGCAAAGTGGACTTTTAATTGCAATTGCACGCAAGATGGGAGTCCTGCTTCGACTCGCGTAAAGTGCATCAAATTAAAATGCAATCCTTGTGTTTGGTGCTTGAAGAAAACCGCGGCCTTTTCACCTTTGAGATAGCACTGGCCGGCCATCAACCAGCTCAAAGCCGGTTCTCTCCCATCCTCGAGTGATATGTTCAGCTTCTCAAAAAAAAATTTCTGTATAATTATTGCAGAAAGGAAATGCAAGTAAAATGCAAAACGACAAGCTTTGTCCGGTAATTGGTGCCCAACATTCAATTAAAACATCACCCTTGACTTTAAGAAAACAACACGTTTTAAAAGATAATTTTAAAGTTTTATAAAAAGGAAAAAAAGGAATGATATTTTCTATTATAACAAACACTTGGAAGAAGTCGCTGCTCTCGATTGCTTATCTGTGGTATGACTAGTAGTGGCAAGAAAGATGTGCAGCTGCAACACAGCTTCTTGCTCTCATGTGGTTTGAAAACCATAAAAGGATTCTAAAGTTGGTAAAATTTTATCTTCCTTTGGAATCTCTTGCACTCAGCTTTTACCTTGCTATCTGTATACACCATAGTTGTGGGGAGGGAGAATGTTGAGTGGAATTTTTTTTTATAAAAAAATCTTAAATTGGCACTAAGAAAGTGCAGTGATGAAAGTGGGTTAGATAAATAATTATAAAATAGATCAAATGCATTGAATAAATTTGATGGAAAGTAGTGCATTGCTCTGATAAGCTGCATTGATTAGTTTTTGTTGGATGTCATCTTTGTTGCACTGCTTGAAGTCATCTGTCATTTTTCTTGTTGGCGCTGGAGCATGAATGAGTAATTGGCTTCTGCTTGACTCTGTGCCATGCACCACAGCCTCGTGTGGGTCGAGCATTATCAGTCCATCCTCGGTGGCACACTGAGTGTTGGCACAAATCCAGTTGCTTTTGCCCAAACACCAGCCCATCATCAAAAACATAAAATCTCACGAAAGAAAAGCCATTTTGCACGACATATTATTGTGAAGCTTCTTCTTATATGCACTCATTCTTGTTTGCTTTACTTGCTGTTTATCCTCTTAAGTTGGGTCTAGATGGTGGATTTGAGTGCCTGTACAGTGATGAAGCTAAGTTATTAATACGGGTTATTTTTGTTGAAAATAGGAATAAAATATTGCGCTTTAACATGACACTCATGTGCGTATTTTTTTAGAAGCTTGTCGAATATTTTAAAATTTATCGTAAACAAGTTTAATCAATAATAACAACAACAGTATAAACAGGAATTGAATTTGTCTCGAGGAGTTCATATTTGCTTAAGATTCCTAATTTCTTTTTATATTTCTTTTTTGTTGCTTTAAATAAAAAAAAGGTTCCAAAGGCATATTTTAAAGTGGAATTAGTTTTTTTTCAAATTTCCGTACGTCAATGTTGTCAAATTTGCTTACGGTGCTGTTTTTTAGCTTCGAAAGAAAAACAAACGAGAGATAGCAGGTACGGAGTCGACATTTCCGCAAAAGCTATTACTTACTTCATGAATAATTGTCTAATTCGATTCTAAAATGGCAGTAATATTTCAGTTGAAAAGGAAAAAAATTAATTTCTGCTAGGAGTTATTACGAATTAGAGCAATCTACTCAGCGAGGAAAAAGTGATATTTTTAAATTACAGAACTTTTTCTTTTTATCTCAAACACTCATATTTCAATCCTAATTGTCCGAGAATAATGAAGCTGAGTCAAATTTAAGGTAATCCATGCTCACGTGTGGTCAGAAGCACTTAATGGTTGACTAAATGATTGATAGAGACTGCTAATTCGTGTAGCAAATATAAAAAGCTAAATTACAAAGTCATCGTAAAAACTCGTGTTGCGTCTTCATTTTCCAATGCCATTATCGGAATTACCATTGCCACAATGAAAGAGCAAATGGGTTTTTTTTTCTATTGTTTTTTTCCTTTTCTTTCCTGTTAATTCGCTGACGTTTGATTTGTCATATATGTGTGGGTAGTTACAGGGTCGCCGACCTTGTATACACACGGCTTGAAATCCGTTGCGGTTGCATTTGTTATGATGAAAGCTGAGAAGGAAAATTACATTTTTAGGATGTTTGGAAACTTTACTCTCGTTTCTAAGGGTGCATGGAATTTTAAATGAAAACATTTGCACAGCTGTTCACATTTTTCTTTCTTCACAAACATATATACTTCGGATTATGGTTAAGTTTTCTAACGTTTTTCTTGTTTATCTTTTGTGGACTGTGTTGTGGAGCTGCAATACCTACTTGGTATATATAATATTTATTCAAAGCAGTTTTTCTCTGCATGTGCGCATTCCGGGCTTATACTTTATTCCATGTGGAATATTTGAATTGTCAAAATTTTGCACGAATTTTATATACACATTTTTACTCAAGCTTCTGCTTATTCCTGCAAAGCGAACTGCTTGTGGTGGTGGAAGCGGATGAATTGCATCAATTTTTTTTCTTCTTTTTCTTGGCTTTTTCTTTATAAAATAAAAATTATTTCTGTAGTAGGAAAGTAATATTAATGAATAAGTTATACTTTATGTTCGGTTTATTGATAAATAGTAATTTGATTTCAAATAAACTTTGCTTTTTTGGCTAAAACATTGAACAATTCTATTTGTGAATATAATTTTTAGAAATTTGTTATAATAACGATGGTTGTGGGAGTATAAATGTTGTAAACAAATCTTTTTAAGGATATTGACACTTTAAATTCATTTTTTTGAAATCAACATTTAAAAAAATTTAGAAATTGCAATTTTATTAGTTCTTGTGGGAAATGCGAGGATTTAGTGAAGGCCTGTGTCACTATAATGGGAAATATGAAAGTTTGCAGAGATTTAGTGAGGATAATAACGGAGTCTGGCAGGACAATTATAAAATTTGTATGTGAAGGAAAAATGAATTTATGTTGAACCCCAGTGAATCCAATTACATGCAAATGTTATCTAAGAAAAGATGACTCTTTTTTTTTTTTTTTTTTTACTCATTTTCTCTCCCTTTTTATTTTTTTTTTCCTTTAAAAAAAATTCGTCGGACGATTTAGAAGTAGGAAACAGCTTTGACGAAAATAATTTTCAACTGGCGTATAAATGTGAAAACTATTTTAACAAAAGGAGTTGAACTTATGAAAAGAATTTTTTTCAATATTTTTTTTTTTTGCTTTCTATTTTTTTCTTTTTTATTTGAGGCTAAAAGTGAAATATTTTAACACTAGGGACTCGTAAGTTTCTCTATGAAATATGGTTTATGCCTTTTCAGTGTGATCTGTGGCAATTGCAGGGGGCTACATAATAAAATCTTGTTTATGGCTAAACCTCAAAACTCTAAGGAATGGATGTAATTTAACAAACTTTGTTTCCTGCATATTTATACTTAGAAAAAAAAATTTTTTGTTGGTATTTGAGCTCATAAAAGTGTATAAAGTATTCTTGCAATATCATCTGATTTAGAAAAGGTTTTTTTTACTACTTTGTTTTCAAGAGTGAGTGTTAAATTGCTTAACGTGTTTACAATTTCTGCTGTCGCGGATGATTAAAATTCCATTCATGCTCGACAAACTCTTGGCGACTTATTTGCCGGCACTAAAATGGGCTTCAAGGATAAATAACCCACTTCAACTTGTCCATCTTCATACAAGAAGTTTCCATGTTGATATAAAAAAGAATTTCATTTTCAGACTTACATTTTTTTTTTTTTTCCGAGAAACTTTATGGCTGTCCAAACATGATACGATGAGTGAAATGTCGTCAATCTGGCCACTTTTCAAGCTAGTTACACCTGAAAATGTGCTTCTCGATATATAAATCTTCTTAAATCGGTTTTTTTTTCTGCTGGACGATGGTAAAAAAATCCGAGCAATATTTCTGTTATTATTAGAAAGAGTGCGAGTTTCCATCGTGGGCTTGAATGGGGTTTATTTTTTCTTTATTTTTTTTCGGGGGGAGCAAATAAATAAAACGCAAGTCAAGAATAGAAAAGATGATGAGGATTGAGGATTTTGCAGCGAGTGAATGAGGGAGAAGGAAGGCACTATTGAAGAGTTTTCTCTTTCATCTCAGACTCGTCATTTCTTTCTGGATTAGGATTTCTCGCTGTGCATCATCTAAGGCTTTTGTCGACTTGTTGTTGTATATGGAGAGCGGAATTTCAGCTCGCTTGACACACAACGAGGAACTGGTTGCCAAAAACGTTCTTTTGCTTAACCTTTGTAAGAAAAAAGCTACGGTTTTGGAAATTTATTGAGGGGATGTAATTCACGCTAGGTCAAAATTGACCTCGAATGAAGCGAGATGAAAGAAATAAAATGAAAGGTCAATCAATTTACGGATATAAAATTTTTTTTGTATACCGTATTTAATTTAATACTTGGGTAACATGTTGCGAAATGTGAGCAAAAATGCTAGTGTTGTGTTTAAATTGTTATGCAAATTTAATTACGCCATTTTTAAAAAAAAACCTTTTTTTATTTTTTATTTTTTTATTTTTTTGCAAAAGTGACTCGAGAGAGGATGCAATGCGTGCAAATCTCTGAAAATTATTCCTCGCTGTACTTGGAAAAATGATAACGCTTTAATTTGAAGGCGGAGGAAAAAATTAATTAAAGCTTCTACAGTAATTAACAATAAAATCTCTGGGATTTCTTGCATGTGAATTCCTCAATTTTTTTTATGTTGCATAGTTTTTGAAAATTTTTGTTTAGTCTCCTCCCCAAAAATTACTTAAAATGGAATTTAACTAATACTTATAATTGAAAAGTTTGAGTAGCTCCCTGCTGGGAATTATTTTTTTTACTAATTATTTACATCAGTTGCCATGTACTTATTGCAGCAATCAAAGTCAAAGTAACTTAAGTAAACAAACGATGATTTAAGAATGACGTACAGGAGATGTTGCATAAAATAAATTATAAAGTTGTTTTGGGAGCTAATTTTGTACTGTATTTTTTTCGTAACTTTTGACCACTGCTTTAAGAATATTTTACATATATTTAAAAAATAGTAGTTTTTATCTTCAGACATCTTGAAAACAGTTTGAAAAATTATATCTTTTTATAAAAATAGTTTATGACATTTTAGCATTGAAATAAGAACATTTTCATTTCATAGAAGATGGGAGATCAGTAAATTTAATTTATACAAGATTCTGCTATGGAAAATTTTAGCAGTTGCTTTACAAATCAATTGTAGTGTATTTTTAGCACTTTCAGTGAAAGAAAGATGACTGAAGCTACCTACTAATGGTATAATGATTAAGGTGAAAATAGGTCAACCATTAGAGGATGGCCTTCTTCAAATTCCCAGATGCTTTCCTGCAATCCCTGTATTTTATGTGATGCAGAGAAACATCAGGTTTTTTTCTCTCTTTTCGTTTGTGTAATTATAACGTTATTGCGGCACAGCAGAAGTTCCACGATAGTTAAAAAATGAGTTAATTTAAGAAAAGCGATTAAATTTTGACAAATGAAATCATGAGCAATAATTGATTTGAATTCCCCATCCTTATAACATGGTTCTTTTAATTGAGGAGGTCTGTCACGCAGTAGTAAGTTGAAAAATTGTGTTAAGCTGCACTCAACAGCAGTTGATTCAAAGGAGTGGATAATGAACGAGTTTGATGTGAGGAGTGCGGGGGGATTCATTTCTTACGCAAGCAATTACAATTAATAACTCCCTGCTGCTAACAAGCCTGTTGCAGACCTGGCTCATAATTTACTTTATCTTCTTTTCTCTTCTTATCCACAGACGGAGTTAAGAAGGGAAATGTAGAATCAATAAGAAGTAGCTAAAGATGTGTGTGTGTGTGTGCGGTATTTTTTTTCTTATTTCTTTCTTCTGTGTAATTTTCCGTTTTTCAATCTTATGTGCACTACATGGAACAAAGAGAGAAAAAATTGTAATTGGGCTGAAGGGTTTTTGTTGAGTGATTTATTATCTCAACCCATCGCATGAAAGTAATAAATGTGATGGGATTGAATTTTGAATATTTCCTGGTCTTTTTTTTTCTAAGTTTTCCCTTTAAGATGACATGGTTGTAGGGCGTCTACAATAATTTTGTGCATTTCCCTTGACTGGTGGGATGGAGGAAGCCGGTCGAGAATAAAAGTAAAAAGAAATTGGACACGAATTGAGTGGAATTGAAATTTATTGTGGCATGCGTGGTACAGGTGAGAATGGATTCGAAGTAATTTCGTTCGATGATGAGTTCCAGCGGTGCTAGCTTTGGCACCTGATGGTCTTTTCTCGTGGAATTGAAGAACCGAAAATTCATTTAATTTTTTTTTTTTCCTTTTTTAAAAAATTAAAATGTAAAAGTAAAGAAATCGTATTAATCTACTTTAAGAATAAAAGATTTCTCTTTTTTTTTTTTTTTTTTTTGGCGGGTGAGAAAAAGTTAAGGTTTAAGATTTTTAGAATTTATTTCATTTTTATTTGGTCAAGAATTTTTAAAATGATGCATTGAGCATGTGAAGAAATACCGCGCACGGATATTTTTGATTTGTCGACATCTCGGGCAAATAAATCAAATAACGAAACTCGATAATGCGAGATTTATTGGTTGTGATTAAAATTGCCCGTTTCGTGACTAGCTAACTTGACCCACTCACCCCACATTTTCTGTTGCTTTCGAAAAATTGACGGTTATTTCTTGTATTTTTATTGCCAATCTGATAAAACCAACATAGCGTAAAGTAGAATTTAAAATTTAAATTTCCTTCTCGTGCGAAAAAATTAACCTTAATATGAAAAGTTAAAATCGTGGAGGCAAAAATCTATACACGGGAAAGTTGTAACATAAAATGGTTACAAAGGGAGAGACAAAGGGAAAGAATCTTCTATACTATCACCGTTTGTGCCTAAAGAATTCTTGTGGTCGTGTAATTACAGTTTCTTATCTCTGGTCGTTGTCGTCGTTGTGTTAGCAACGAGGCGCCTCTTGCTGCCGAAAGAGAACTCTTGAGGTGCTGAACTGGGGCGGCCAACGACGTACGATAGGGAAGACGAAGGGCTGATGCTTGTTTCTCTCTCTTTCGCCATCAGCACGTCTTAATTCCGTTATTTTCCTCTTGAGTGCCCTCTCTTTCCTTGTTCAATTACTGAATCTCGTTGCATTCTTTCTTATTGAGAGCGAAACAAAAGGAGAGGAAAGTAGATGAAATAAAAATGAAAAAAATAAACAAATAATTCATAAAAAGTAATAGAAGGAGCTGTGATTGGCTTGGATTTTATTCTCAGTGGTTTTTTAAAGATTGATTTTAAAGAATTAGTAATAGATAACGACTAAAATGACGCTTGTGGTTTGGTTTGATTTGGGTTTCCATATTCGTGAATTTTTACTTATTTTGTTTCAAGTGTTTTAAAGGCTTAAAAACGAGTTTAAAGAAAACAAATTTTAATTATGAATTTATATAAAACAAAAAATGCGATAATAATTAAATTTTTTATTTTCTGAACAAACAACAACAGTATGGATTTTTTTTATTCTCTTGTTCTCTAAACTCATTTTCTCTGCTTTTGTGTACTGCACGAAACCGAGGCTCGGAGTAAAATCTCGTGTTTATCGAGATTGGTATTGTGGTGGGTGGATGTAGGCGGAACTTTTAATGTGGACCCAGATATGTCATTGATTGTGTTTCTTTTTATTTTATTGTTTCAAAATATAAGGGAGAAACTCGAGCAATGACCCACCCTCGCTATCAGATTTAACCTTACCTTTGTAACTGAGAAATTCCTAATGTCAATAATAGTTTGTTCCAGACAAATTACAAATACATTTAATTTTTTCTACAGCAAAGAATAAATATTTACTTGCTTCCCGCTGCTGTTCTTTTTCATCGATTTTTGTCAATGAAAATATTATTTGAAATAGAAAGAGGAGAAAAAAAATCTCAGCAGTGTGCGAATATTAATAAAAAGAAGAAAGAAAGGGGAAAAAAAAAGCAAATCTGCCGTGTGCAAAACGTCATCGAGATCTGTTCTTCTGAGTATAGCGGGAGATGAAGTGCAAGGAGGTAGTGGTAACAGAAGGTTTGAAGGCAAAGAGAGAGAGAGTGAGAGACATACTCAGGAAGCCCCAAGCACCAGATAAGAGTGAGCACGAGACTGAGAACATTTTCTTGCTTCTATCGTCTTATGACATGAGCCATGGAGAAGGAAGTGTGCACTCGTTCGGTCGGCGAAGTGAGGTATATCGGAAAGCAGTCGACATTTGTCGATCTTCTTCTTAAAACCTGCTTTTTCAGCATTTGGAACATCGGGAACTTTATTCATGACTTTCCACAAATAATACCCCAGTGAATTGTTGCAGGCGATTTCGTAATCTTATACACTTAAAGTTGCGTTCTGTGACATTTTTAGAATTTAAAATAAGAGTTTTTAATAATTTCAGGGGGATACAGTATATATTAAAGACAAAGCGGTAATTTTGTATTGTAATTATTTATTATTTTTTCTTGTGAATTTAATGTTGTTAGTAACGGTTGCGTTGCTATGCATTTGGTCATAGGAATTTTGACTTTTTCCTTATGAATTGTGACAAGTTCAGTTCATGAAGCCACGAAAGCGATGCAATAATCTTGCAGGTCAGAAACAAAACCAAATGGCAAATCAATAAGGCCTTCGTGTTTGTGTGCGCGAACTATACCTCGTGAAGTAGAAGGAACTTTCCAGTCGCGTCCTCGCATTGCATGCAAATAGGTTTTGTAGCAGCGATGCAAACTGCGAGATATGTTTTCTCAAATTTCTTTTAGATTCTCTAAGGTTATATTACTTTGCATTTTTTTCTGCGTACGACAATGCACACAATAAAAATAGAACCTAGAGAGAAGTAAGACGAAAATGTTGAATGCGCTGAATTTACGATAAAATGTGTCAGGCGCAGGGTTTGAAGGTTCGGGGCGTGGCTAGTTAGATTTTTCTGATAACGCGGTAGAAATGACAGCAGATACAGGAAAGCGTTGACAAGAATTTTTTTTATTTCGGTTTTAAACGCACTCAGTGTCTCTCAGTGAACCCGGTTTGCGATTGGATGCATCGTGTGCCACCTTAAATTTTTCTAAATTCAGTTCGACAGCCATTACTTGATTACAAAGGATTCCAATTTCCTTCAGAACTCAATTTTTGCAATTTTTTGTCCTGCGCCTCTTCTTTAAGTAAGCAAAATTCCAGTCATCTAGAAATGCAAAGGGAAAAAAGGAAGAGAAAAAATCTCTGGTCCCCAAAGGGAGTAATCAGACTCGGGCACACAATGAGCTAAAGGCATAGCGCATGCAAGGAATGTAGATGAAGTCGTCCCTTGACAACCGTCATTGCCATATTCATTGGTGAAAAGTATTTTTTTTTTTTTTTTTTAAGTTTTAAGATTTTCAGTTTTTTCAATTTGCCAAAATCTTGCTCAGTTGCGAGATTTAAGAAATGCATTAAGGAAAGTTTTATTAGTGGTATTAAAAATTTCGAGTCGTTATGGGAAATAAATCAGTTTGAAATAAATGCAAAACGAAGTAGAAAGGCTGAGTGGCAAGGAAAAAAGAAAATAAATAAATAAATGTTTTCCAGGTGTTGTGTTGTGTGAATTTTCCCAGAAAACAAAGAAAGGGATTCAGCAAAAGTGGTAGTAGAAATAGCACGCAAAGTTTATTATGTCAAACATAACACATCTTTCGTGCATTAAATTCGCCTTGTTTGTAATGAAATTTCCATTAAAGCTGAGATTTGTTTTTTCTATATTTTTTGCATCAGAAAGATATTATTAAAGGAAATAAAACCAAATTAGTGGTTTTATTTGTCATGTGTAAATATTTAACTAGTAATTAATTATTTTTATTACATATTTTTTCGACAGTAGATTTTCTTTAAAAGAAATATAAATATATTTTAAGCTTGATATTAGGCGTATGAAATTTGCGCTTTAATTAAGCAAAACGACGCAGCAAAGTTGAGACTGTTTCTTAATTAGAGCGATTTCTGGCACGGCCATGCACATCTGCCCACAATTTCTACGTTATTGGAATAAGTAGTATGTTGTTGCTTTGTACTGTTCGAGGCTTAACTGGACTCGAGTTAACAGTTAGATAATTTGCTCGAGTGCTTTAATGGGATTTATAGGATTGGCCTTTGCTTACCGAATCAACTGATATCTAGTTTAAGCCCTAAACCTTGCCCTATGTTTTAAACTTACATTTCGACCACAGAATATTTTTATTTAATTTGATTTATCGTATTGATCGTGTGTTTGACTGCCCTTTACGTGTTACAACCTTTAGATTTAAATTTTAACCCGTTTTAAATATTTACCACTAAAACTTAAGTGAAATTTGCATTATTAATTTAAAGTTTAGCCAATTTCGTGCGCTGTTTTTTTCGATATTTTTTGTTTAGGTCTGAGGAAGAATTTTTAGGTCTGAGGAAGAAATTTAAATAAATAATTGACAAAATTCGTTTGTTGGGTTTTTGAAATCCACATTTTTTGTCATTTATTATTTAAGCTTGTGATCTGCGAGTAAGTTTTGTAGCATAGAAATCAAAGTCGCAGTAAACTTTCACATTTGTGATGCTTTTGCCTTTTCGTCGCCGAATATGACGGAATAAAAAGGCAATTTGAAATCAAATGTTGCATTTGGCACCGTGAAAGCAACCTGCGAGTGCCAGTGTTGGGGAAGTTACAACACAAAAGTAACTTGGCAGTTACTTTCGGTACAGTTACTGTGAAGTAACTTTTTTAC